>CM076578.1:1990941857-1991029982 GCA_034641835.2 Pinus albicaulis
GGATCTTATCATTATTCATCTTGGATTGCGCAGTAGAGGCAGGCAGACAGGTGGAGGAGATTTGAACTTGTGACTTGTTCATATCTGAGCTAGTTTGTGTGTAGCATGTGAGTCATGCCGAGAGCTCTATGGGTTTTGTGCTATGTATTGTTACATGTTCTCTATCATTATAACACATATAGTTGGGGTTTTAGCCGTGTAAGCTTTCCCCATTACATACTGTGTTATATGTGTGCTTGATTATGTTTTAATGTGTGCATGCGACTGCTTTTATTTCCGCAAATTGATGATCAATTGTAGAAGAGGTTATGTATTATGCATGAAGCTCAAATAGTGTGTAATCAGGATAATCTCCATGAATAATTCATCTATTATTCAAATTTCTACACACCCCTCTTGGGCTACATCTTCGAGCCTGTCAACATGACTAGACCACTCATATATATTTAGTATCAATGAAGTACATAAAATTTTTCTACAAACAAACATGTGGCTATTACCCATACAAGGTAGTGTTATCCTACAAAGAACTCTTAGAACAAAAAAAACAACTCAAAACATCTCCGACAAAGATGCCATTCTTCAACTAAAATGAGTTAAAAACATCACGTGTACCCTTCCATTCCACATTGAAGCACGTAATGAAAACTTCATGATGAAAGAAGTTAAACCTGAGTTGAACCCTGCTACTTAAATCTGCTGCCAATGAATTCTGAAGGTGAGGAACCCCTACAAGGTATTATTCATGCTCAACACCCTGAGGAATTTCTATCAAACCCTGCTTGATCCATACACCCCTTCGCCTCCAACCTGCAGAATACCATCTAGATGTGCTCAAAACAGAAGTTGGAGGTCACCTTTGGATTCATAGCACCCAAAACCCCTAAGCAACCTATTTCTGAGCTCAATTTGGATACAAAATAAAAATTTTATACTCAAAACCCCGATTGATCCATACACCTTTGGTATTCAACCTAAAACAAATACTATATATATGTGCTCAAATCATAAATTGGAGGTTACCATTGGATTCATAACATCTAGAAACCCCTACACACCCTCTTTTTGAGCTCAGATTAGCCAAAAAATAGGAAAATTATGAGCTACAAGCTCTCTGATGAATTTTACAGTTAGTCGTCCCACAAATTTGCCCTTCTGGCTAACTATCCTACAAATCCACTCCAAAAATCACTAACAGAGCGAAAATTTTGCCCTATGCAAGTGAATTTTCTTAGACCATTAATTCATCCTCTAACGTCTTGAGACCAAATTTTAGGTCGTACATGGGTTTGGTTTGGTCCCGCCCCTTGGTTCTTATGGGTGTAGTGATCAGGGTGGGGACTTAGCCCCAGCCTAACCCCCAAAAATGCTCCAATGCAACCTTAAATAAATTTTTGACCGCATATATATCAGGATACATGCAACAATGTATTGATAAAGCTCATGGTTGCTTGGTGGGGGGCACGAGTTCGACTCCTATGGGATGCTCAACCTCCATAATAAAATTTTGGACTAGTGTGGGGAGGCCACGTGGCTACCTCCCATTGGCCCACATGGATCCCTTCTATTGGTCCATATTCGACCAATGAGAACGCTACGAATTTCGACCAATGAAGGGAGGCTAAGTGGCAGCCTACCACTAGCCCTCAAAAATCCAAAAAAACATAGCCAAAGCTCAAATTTGTTCCTTTTTTTCCTATTTGGGAAAATGGCCAATGGGATATAACTTGAACTTCCAGTGTTGTATTGAGGTGAAACGAATGTCATTGGATTCAAAACGACAAGCACTTTGATTTGATGCTGGTTGCAACAAATTCTGGGCACTTTCATTTTTGAGTGAAAATTTATCATCTGATTAGAATGGTTGGTCATGCCTTTCAAGTTGGCGAATTCCCCCAAAACCTTTATGAGGTTAATGGAATACATCTTGTGACCCTTCACCAACTCATTCGTGGTAGTGTATTTGGATGACATCCTAATATTTAGCAAGAGTTGGGCAGAACACCTACACAATATTTGGTAGGTCCTTTAAACCCTGTGACAACATAAGTTGTGTGCCAATTTGGAAAAATGTACTTTTTTTATGACCCAGGTTCAATATCTAGGGTACATCATTGATGAACGAGGTGTGCATGTGGAATCAGCCAAGATAGAAGTTATTCGAGATTGGCTAGCCCCAACAACTCTAATAGAGTTATGTATCTTTTTGGGTCTTGCCAATTTATATCGTAGGTTTGTGTTGGGTTTCTCTCATATCACTTGGCCTTTGAGCCAAGTCACCAAGGGTGGATTGAACGCAAAGTTCTTCTAGCCTGAATCCCAACAGAAGTCATTTTTTGAGTTGAAGCATCGCCTCTGCTCTACACCAGTGCTCACATTACAAGACCTGCAACAACCATTTGAGATTGATACATATGCCTTTGACTATGATACTAGGGCAGTTCTTGATTGAGGTGTATATTGGTGGCCACCTTCCTATTCTACTTGGACACCCACCATTGTTTCTTTCAGTTTCTTAGTTTCCTTAATTGTAGCATAGTTTACTATTTTCAACATTTTGTTTCGGGTCTTGAACTTCCAGAGTCGTTTTGAGGCCCTAAATGATGTTTTTTTGGGAAAATTGGGAGCAACAAGAGTCCTTAATTGATGTTTATCCCTCACAATTTGTATTCCTTGGATAGATATTTCTAACGAGGTATTGTGAGTGTGAAACAAATATCATATGCCAAGGTCACGTCCCCAGGAAGTTGATGTACTGATTTACCCAAACGAGACTCATAGTTTTGGCGCTTCATCTCCTATGGTTAGGTTTTTGGATTTTTAGGGTTTTCCATTGTCTATTAATACTAAATAGGCCTTTAAGCCTTATTGTAGCACTAATCAGAGGCCTGTAGCTGCCACATCTCTTCTCAAATATAAGTTACCAACGCCTTAGATAGTTTATTTCCATTCTGTCTGTAAGCATATTTCAATTATTTGATATTAATGAAATGAAATGTTATTTCCACTGCATCTTTGTATTTATGTTTATATTCGTATTATGTTGCATTCCTGCATAAATCTGGATCAATTCTTAATTAGCAGGAGCATGTGGTGGCATATCACAATGAGACACTTTCATACATAGTTCAAAAGTATCCCACCTATGACAAAGAGATGTATTCTATTATGCAAACCTGCTGACAATGGAAACATTACATTATGGGGAAGGAAACAATCATCCACATCGACCACCAACCCCTATAGCTCATACAGACAAAATGCAAGTTGCAAAATGATTTTCATCAGAGATGGTCCACATACGCGCAACAATTCCATTTGAACATCAAGTACAAGAATGGAAACACCAATAATTTTGCACAATTCCTCAGCCAAAAGCCGATCATAACGTTGACCACTTTGCTTGACTCTTGTGGAAATGAGACTTCAGAATGGCCACATATTTACATGAGTGATCCAGAATTCAACACCACACACCAGATGCTCCTGGAAGGTAAGAAAGTTCCAAACTTTCACCTCCAGGACACACTATTATGCCACATGAGACACCTATGTGTTCCTTCAAGCGATCACGCCAAGATGATTTTGGAGGCACATTAGAGTCAGATCGCTAGAAATTTTGGGGTAGAGAAGACAACGTAAGTGTTGCAGAAGTATTTTTATTGGTCAAACCTTTGACAAGTTGTTGGGAAGTACATTAGATCTTGCACTACCTACGCCATTTCCAAACCTACAACCAAGAAGCAAGGCTTCTACACTCCCCTACCTACTAATATCTGACCCTAGGAATCCATATCCATGGATTAAATTTCAGGGCTTCCTTCTACCAAGCATGATAATGAATATGTTTTCATTGTCATCGACAAATTCTCTAAGATGACCATTTTGGCGGTCTACAAAAAGAGTATCACAGAAGAAGCCACTGCCAAACTCATCTTTGAATGAGTATAGGTACACTTTTGGATCCTATAGTCCATTATCTCAAATCGGGGCAATCGGTTTTTAAGTGCATTTCGGTCAAGCCTCTCATTGTTGTTGTATACCAAGCTCACTAAGTCCGCAACCTTCCACCCCCAAAGTTATGGCCAAACAGAGGTCATCAATAGAATGATCAAGCACATCATGTGCATGTACAACTCGAAGCACCCACATACATGGGATGATAGGCTTCCCTATGTCCAACACATCTACAACAGAGCTCTCCACATCTCAACTAGCCACAACCCCTTTAAGGTGGGATTGGGATTTTGGCCACTATGTACCATTGATGTTGCCATACCATTTACTGCTACTTAGGCAGATTCGGCTCATGTCCAGTCCAAAGCTGACAAGGCAAAGAACTTCATTGAGTGCATTCAACACATCCGCCGGTAGGTCAATGACATATTGGATAGAGAAAATGCTAAGTATAAACAACATCATGATCAACATTGGGTAGTAGAAAAGTTCCAGGTGGGCGAAAAAGTATGGTTACATTTGCAAAAAGAGTGCCTCGTTGGGCCCCACGCAAGATTCACTCTCTTCGAAATGTGCCTTACGAAATCACTAAGGCTATAGGGGACAATGATTTTGAGCTCAACATTCCACCATTCCTTGGCCTACTCCCAATATTCAATGTGGACCGACTGCATCCATAGTTTTCCCCATTGTTGGACACCTTAGACATTGTTGAGCAACTGACACCAACAAAGCTCAACCCAAGCTGCATTGAACATGCCACAACTGATAGGATCATGGACATGCATATCAAGAAGAATCACCAACAAAGGATCAAGCCATACCGAGTTGTCAAAGAAGGCCAACGCCTTCACCAGGGCAAGTGGCTCACGAGGGACTCGGTTCAACAAAAAATTCTTCACCTCGTGGAGGCTCTCCACGCAATGGGGACCATTGCTTCCTATTGGGGGACGACTGATCTAGGTGGATATTGGTGGCCACCCACCTGTTCCACCTAGATATTAGTGGTCACCCACCTGTTCCACCTAGTAATCATATAGATCTTTCCAATGAGGTATCGTATGCGCCAAACACAGATCATATGCCCAAGTTATGACCCTGGGAATTTGGTTGCCCAAGTAACCCTAAAAGGGCCCACAAACTCTTGGCGTTCCATTTTCTAGGGTTAGGTTTTTGGTTGTTTAGGGTTTTCTCTTGTGGTTCAATAATAAAAAGGCCCTTGAGCCTCATTATAATATAGTTCAGAGACATGTAGCCACTGCATCTCTTCTTAGAGATAAGATACCATTGATCGATCTAGTTTATTTCCATTATGCTTGTAAACATCTTTCAGTTCTTTGATATTAATGAAATGAATATCTATTTCTGCTGCATCTCTGTGTTTATGTTTATATCTATATTTGGTTGGGTTGCTACATAAGTCTGAATCATCTTACTTTGAAAACAATTTTACAAATTACTTAAATTCTCGTCAATAAACTTAAAAGAGTAGACAATGTAACTTACTTCACAACTTGGGGTCCTCTCTTCTATATATGGAATTTTTTACTCACTACAAATTACTAAGGCATAGGTTGGTAACCGTGCTCTTTTATCATGGATTTTCTCAATTTTCAAATATGATTATCTTCATGAAATTAACGAATTCAAAAATCATGAAAATTGACAAATCCATTTCTCCGGTTTGAATACTAAACTATTTTTCATTTTCAATTAGATATTTTTTTTATTCGAAATTTTTTAAAATAATAAATTACTATTTTTCATTGAAACATGAATTGCTAAAGTTTTCCTTATTTACTATGAATTAATCATATGGCCATTTCTCAAACATATTCCTGTGATTTTGAATAAAAAAAATGGAATGGAAGAGGAATTAAAGATGTAGGTCATACTATGAAACAATAATGAATAGAACGTCTTGTGAAAGTGGACTATGTGAAGGAGGCTTTCATTGTGCTTCTTCCACACCTCCGCAATTACACACAATGAAAACTTCCTTTGTAGGTGCCCTCCTTGCCCACCAAATCAAGTTCATGAAGCTATGTCAACTTGTAGCTTGATGTAGTTTGTTAGTGAGACAAAAGGCTACACCCTTCTCTTTGCACTGTGGGAGTGACACAAGGGCTAAGCATTTAAACCAGGATATTACCTTTGGGTGTCTATTGGCGATTTCCTATCGGTCGGGGCCTTATAATGAGTGAGGCTTTCACTCATTGCGGAATAATACCCATTGCTACCTCTCCTAGGAGTATTGGTCGTGTCTCAATCAAGTGTGCCGGCCGGCTGATGATCTTCTATGCGAAGTACTTTCATTATGCAGGGAGAAAAAAATTCATTATTCAATTTTTTTTCCACACAATCTTTAATCAATTAATCAAAATCAACATTGCAGCTATTACCCTCGTTTATATGCATGTTTGTTTTTGGGTGTAAAACCGAACGTTAAAGATGATATAAATTCAAATCCCACACATGAGCAAAAAGGCACCCAAGTTGCAAAGACAGCATTTGGGGATAAAACAAGAAAGGTCATGTGAGCCCTCTATGTCGTATCAGCTTTGACGTAAATCACGATAACCGTCTCTTTTCGTATCTGCACTTCGTAAGTTGCTAGTGACCACAATCAGATTCCATCAATCAGATAGTGCCCCAATAGCGAGATAGAAGATCAGATTTCTCCAATAGGGATACTCGCCAATAACCGTCTCTTTTCGTATCTCCACTTGATACTCGCCACGGGGTTGGATTTTCACAATATTTGATGGGAGGCATTTTCATAGTCAAATGTGGTAATTTTCTTTTTATGTCGTGGTCTCTTTCAATGCGTGTTCAAATGAACATATTTATGACAGGTACTATGTGTAGTAGCCCAATTCAGTGTACTCTAGATCTCTTCATACACTATATTGGATCATATGACACTCGACTTTTTTCACATAGTTATTGGTATTCAGTGTACTATAGATCTCTCTTCATACACTTTATGGATCATATGACACTCGACATTTTTCACATAATTATTTGTACTTTGGTAAAATATTTTTTTACATAAATTTCCATCATAGGTGCGCTTTGAATTTAGTATAAACACGTTTCGATTACGGCTTTTATTATCACGCAGAGAAAACCATCTAAACATTAATTAAAATGCTCCGGCCTCTCAAGGATCTGTCAAATTGTGAAACTCGATTCTTCCTCATTTGTTTGTCATCCACGGCAACCCACTATCCATGGTCCGCCATGACAAACGGCGATCCACTAAAACTTTAGTGAATTTAGTGGGTTGCCGTGGAAAGCAAACGAACAGCAACTAAGTTTGACAATCCGACGCATGAATTCCCCCACACTCCAGTTGGCGTTCGCCTGAGAATGATGAAGGTGGAGCATTATAAACTGTATAAAATTGTTGATCCGTCAAAGAGGGAATAAGAATAGACCATAGCTAAGGCCAGGGAAAACGATACAAGCCTTTTTCTCTTTGAACACTGCGGCGATCATATGTGATTGTGATGCACACTTCGAACACTAGGACCCGCTTGTTCAATAACTACCCGGCATATGTATCTCTTGCAATTTTTGATGTTACAAAGCGTTTCACAAACCTTGCAATTTTTGATGTTTTAATGGATTTGAGGAGATTAAATATGGTATTGGTAACGTGTACTTCACAGCAATTTTATTTTGTATTTGACGAGGTTTATTTCCAGGACTTCTGAAATGCTTACCGATATTTAAGAATGTGGATTTCACAATCATAAGTTTTAATTTCAAGAAGAGACATATTTTAAAGTAATATTATGTAATATATTGGATTACTTTTATTTATTTTTTAATTTAATCTAAAATTAAATTGGATTGAGAAAGTGTATAATTTTAAACGAGTATATGAATGTGAAATTTAATATTTAATATAATTTTATTAACATAATATTTCATAATATAGTTATCACCAATTAAGATATTCATTAAATATTTATTAAAGATTTTTAAAACATTTATTATATCCTGAAAATAATTTTTAATCAAAGTTTTATTATTAAAAGGTTTATTTTTTAAAATTTATATAAATGAAAAGTGAAATTTTAAATATAATGTTTTTTTATAAAAATATAAAGTATGAGGGGTTTCTGCACTATATTAGATATTATTTTTGGGATTCAACTAGGTTAAGTAAGTCATTCATCTATAACAATTTCTATGACAAGTAGTTGTAACTATAACTAATTTCTCATGATTTTTGAATAGTCTACTTAGCACTCATTGCATCGGGTATGCTCACGGGGGTGAAGAAGTGGAATTGAAACTAGTGAAATGAATCACATAGTGTCTATCATGACTTCCGGGGCTTGCACCCGGTAACCAGGACTTCTCCCAGAACTCCTCTGGCTCAAGTGCGCTTCACTGTGGAGTTTTCCCACAATCAAGCCCATTTAGCTTGCTACCCCATTTGCAAAACCTTACCAAGTATTATGTCTCATGAACCATTCAAGTAGAGCTCCCTCTACTCTTTGTATTTTAAGTATGAGGGGTTTCCACATTCCATTATATTAGATATCATTTTTGGGATTCAAGTGCGTTAAGTAAGTCATTCATATATGACCATTTCCATGAGAGGTAGTTGTAACTCACTAATTTCTCATGATTTTTAAATAGTACACTTAGCACTCATTACCTCAGGTGATGCTCAGAGGGGTGAAGAAGTGGGATTGAAACTAGTGAAATGAATCACATAGCGTCAATCATCATTTCCGGGGCTTGCACCCGATAACTAGGACTTCCTGGGAGGTCACCCATCCGAGAACTCCTCTGTCTCAAACGCGCTTAACTATGGAGTTTTCCCACAATCAAGCTCATTTAGCTTGCCACCCCATTTGCAAAACCCTAGCAAGAATTGTGCCTCATGAACCATTAAAGTAGAGCTCCCTTTACTTTATATCTAATATAAAGTAAATTCCAAAACTTAAATAAATAAATGAATCATTGAACTCATAAAGAAGAATCCAAATTCCAATTATGCTCATCATTGTTGCATTTTATCAATTAATAACTTTTTTCCAATATATGTTTTCATATTTCTTATTCTATCAATCACGAGTATTGGTTTATAGCCATTTGAATTACTTTTGCAACTTTTGAGTATTTTACAAGTAATGTAGTTTGTACACTCATATATAAATATATCTTAAATCTAGATTTATCAAGCATGGATACAAATTATTTTTCATTGAATTGTATATATATATATATATATTAAACCAGCATAGATCAATCTTAAGCATGTATCTAACATAAGTGTAGAGATTACATAACAATATCTAACTTATTTTAGAGTGCAAAAAGCAATATGTAAGATGTATTTTTGAATGCTATGGAGATTACATAACAAGTGCATTGAGCCATTTAATCAACGCACATTAAAATGGTTTTTTCTGATTAATATTATTATTATCCAATTTTAAGGTCACAACCAATTGAGACCCCATTGTTGTGGGATAATGGACCCACCTCTGCACAGTGCTAAGTCTATGAAGGCATACATATTCTACTTCCCTCTAGTTTTGAACCTGTGACCTCTTAGGAGGAAACACATGCTCTTAACCATTAGGCCCACTCATGCTGTATTTTAACACTAGGACTTCTCGGGAGGTCATTTTATACAACATCAAGATACTTTATTTTTAACATTTTCTTTCTGTAAAGATATATATGAAGTTGATATTAAGTGTTAAAATATGCTTGAAAAGTATAAGGGTTAAACATATTACTCATATATTTTTTTTACTTCTAATTACTTTACATGAAATTATATTAGGTTATATGGACAACTAATAAAACATGCATAGCATATTTTTCATCCTTTTTTACTATAGTCAAGTTTGGGAAACAAAGATGTAGGGTGAAAGGGTTTATAAATGCAAAGGTAAGGAAAGGAGGCATTGTTTCCTCGTTGAATGTTGCAGAGAGTGGTGCAGGAGTAGTGCGGAAGAAGCTCGGAGCTCTATGCAATTAGCTACACACCTAGTATGTGGTATATCTCCTTACAATGGGTACTAAGGCCTTTTATACTACATTTGTATGTGAAGTGTTGTCTCCATTCCTCTATAAATTGAATTCTATAGTACCTTACCATGTTTTTGATGGAAGCTTACAAACCTCTGTGGGCTTACATGGCTTTCAATTTTACAGCCATAGCCCCAATTATGTTTACAGTAATAACTCTTGCTTGAATTGTGGTTATATTGTCTGCATAGCTTTGACTGGGGTTATGAGTTTAATTGCCTTCTGGCCTCTCAGCATGTATTTGGTTCCTATCATTCTTGGCTCATGGGTCTTTGTGGCATCCCTTCTTTCTCAACCTCTAATCTACTGCCATTTCTTGTCTAACTGTATCTCGAATATTGTAGGTAATGACAAACCACAGACCATAGATTCCCAGAATTAAGAATTAGCATGTATGGCTAAAAATGACTACCTTACTAATGGCACTCAACGCAACCCTGTTTCTGTTTCTGTTCTCCTTAAATTACTCAGTCATAAGGCCGATTTCTTGTTGGGGTTGTGGGTAAATATTTTTGACCTAAGGTTGCAGTATAATTTTAATAATTAAAACTCTAATTATTGACTTTGCAGGGAATTTCATTGGGGTATTTGTCTGTCTGGGTTGCATTCTTGTTTTCATAGTCTCTGGGGGTATAAGATCTGGGTGTCAAGGTCTGTCAACTTTTCTCATTCCTTGTTGGAGTTAAAATGTCGATGTCTTACCATGCACTTACACCCTTATCAGAATAATTCTTGTAATTTCACCACCGTAAGAAGGGAGAACGTGCATGGGTTTTACTTTATTTATTGCGAGGAGGTAACGCCCGCTACTGTGGGTCGTTTTCCTTGTTTTTTGCACAAAACAATTATTGACTCTCTCTTATGGTACACGGCCCTTTATAAAGTATATACAGGTGTTGCTCAATTATTGGCCAAGGAATTTCTATAGCACTATCAGAGGACACTGTGTTGGTTTATTTTGCATACAAACATGGTTAAAACGGCTAAAAAAGAGGACAAGGAAAAGGGGAAACAAAAAAAAACTAAGTTTACTATGGGACCCAGTAAGAGAGGAAGAAAATAAAAGAAAGAGTTCATGGAAAACCTCTTCGATGCCTACTTTGTAGGTAATCCTCCACATGTTAAGAATCTGATTGCCAGTTGGGAAGGAGACTGCAACACCAAAGAGGAAGGTAAAATCCAGGAGGAAGCATTGGATTTCATTAAAGACCCTGACAACACAAGATGATGCCTTTCTCTATTTCACCAGTCAATTCACACTTAATGGATGATAAAATGCATTCTGGCCAAGGCGCTTATGAGTATACAGGAAATTGGAGGTGACCCAAACATTGCTTCTGCTCTGCAAGACATTAAAAGGGAGATTCAAGAAATCCGAGTATCCCAGCAACATGGAACTGTTTGTCTTGGTTGTATAGATTGTCAGTTGCAATCTATGCAACAGGTGGATATGCCTGACTCAAGCGTAAAGGACCCAGATCCAATAGAATCTTCGAATGATTGACACAATATTTCCTTTGGTTTTGTTATATGTATTTTGCGGATAGAATTTACTATTTGCAATTAAATTATGTTAGATATAGTAAACTGGACATAGTTGATAGTAGAAGGTTCAAATTGTTTCAATACTTGATGGCCTTTAGCTCTTTAAGGTGGCAAAAATACCTGGTTTCCTTCGGGCAGGTTGAGGCCATCAAGTTTTGATATGTAGAAACCTACTCTTTTTTGATAAATAGAAAATAGAAAGGCACTGCGAAACTTACAAAAATAAAAGATTTCTTTTCTATTTTGAGAATATTTTTCTAAGAGGGACACATGTCAAATAAAAGTTTAGCACGACCATAATTACACATCTCCTTCACACTAGGCTGGCATACTTACACATAAATAGAAAATACAAAGTTTAGCAGAGGAATATTTTTATTAATTTAGACATAATCCTTCTCATACCAAATACATCACAATCTGTCCCATTAAATAACGATGGGATCAATAGACTCGATCGACATAACAACATGAAAGATAAAGATCCCGATTTAGCTACAACTCACTTACATTAGAAAACAACGACTTCTATAAGAAAACCTCGCAACCCACATAGATGTATAACATTTCATAACAACTAGGAGGACAACTCAACAAGCGTATCACATTAATAGACTCTTTCAATTCTTAATTATTCTAACATCACACCTTAATGGAGAAATGGGTTTGCTACATAACAATTCTTGCTAGTCTAAGTCTCATCTAGGCTCACATTTTCACTCAAATATTTCATTTTAACTTTCTTTGTTTCAACATACTTATGAAACTTCTTCTTGGATTTGATGCTTCAAACTCCGATGTTTTCAACCTGTGTAGTCTTCTTCCTACTCCATATCATGAGCTCTAGATATTGCTTCTTATTGTAACTAATACTATGTCAATCCATTTCAACTGCTTTTTCAAGAAGTTCATTTTAATCACCAATAGTTTCTTGTTCATTAGAAAACTCACACATCAATCCATAATAATGCTTAGTATCTTCAGGACTCCAATACATGAAAATATCATTATAATTTAAAGGTCTGCATCATCCATGTTGTCTTCAAGATTCATTGCTGCAATTTCTATGGAGACTTCATCAAAACATGGTGTTTCAAGCCATGCTCCAAGGAAATTTAATTCTTTTTCAATTTTGTTGCTTCTTCTTCTTCCAAATAGTTGTACTCTTCATGTGACTCATCGAGTTGATCTTGAACCTATACTGCTCCATTGAAAAAATCATATATGAGTTTCTTTTCTTGCAGCATTTGGAGCCAACTTTCACATTTCGCTTTAAGTTCTTCAATTCCTTCATAATATTTTCCTTTAAAATTCTCTCTACATTTTTTTGGTAACTCTTCAGGCATGTTGCTCCCCCTCACATTTACTTCATCTCTAGGATATCACAAAATATTTTTGCACTACGCACTTTGCTATGTCATGTAAAATACTAGACAATATGTTTTCATCCAATAACGAATCTTGGGAAATTATAGAATTTTCTTGATCAAATTCCCATAAATCTAGTGAACTGAGTAGTCCCTCCATTTTAATTGCCTAATGTTGGAATTTTTGAAGTATTCTAAACACATAGAGGAAATAAAATTCCTCAATTCAACAAAAAGATTCAAATGTAAAAATTCTGGACAGAGATGCATAAAAATTATATTTCATTAAGAAAAACTATTACAATGTTGCCATAGAACTGTTGTTTTGGCCTTTAAATATTTTGCTTTGACTACTACAAAAACACAGTGCAAAAACACTATATTCTGCTCTCTGTCTTTTCTAATACAGAGTCACAACACTCTGTCTATTCTCTTTTTTATTACACTACCTTTTGGGCTTTTTATATCAGTTCATACATTTGAATACACTAATGTTATATATATATATTATATACATACATACATACATACATACATACATACATACATACATATATATATATATATATATAGAACATATATATATTATAACCAAAGTCTTTTTAAAATAATACTACCGCAAACGTTTTAATACAAACAAAAAGAATATTAAACCTTTAACCCATGACTTTAAACCTTCGTTCATTTTCTTTTCGTGGATCTTAAAACCTTTAATGCAATCCAGTTAAGAGATTTATCGCATCCATCAGAGCCTTTGCTAACTGGAATCTTCAACCTTGCGATCACTCCCTCATTGGCTGGAGGTGGAGCCTGCGGCAGATTTCAAAACAATTCAACCGCATTGCATATTTTCTTATCACATCCAAATCTGGGGGTGGTGACATCAGCTTCTAAACTTGCAATAGCCTCGTGATTGGTTGATGGTAATGGTGACGTGGTGTGTTCAAACGAAATCAAATGGTGTGGTAATTTCAAACGGTGATAGGTGTCTAGAGTTTTAATGCGATATGGTGAGATTTAAAAACAGGCTGGTGCATATGGATAAATGATACCTGGTGTTGTGTGGTAAAACCAAGATCCTTCAATGCATTCACAGGAAAAAATTGCTACAGCCATTAACCAAAAATTCTAGTTTTGCAGGCTTTAAAAGAAGGGATTTTAATGCGAGGTGGAGTGCAAGAAATACAAAAAAAAACTGATGTTGCCACGTCCTTCTGTCCTTCGTCTCTGCATTGTTGGATTTAATATTTCAACACTCCCTCTTAAATTCAACTGCTGGATTTTCTTTCATACCCAGAAATTTTCTCAAATAATTAAAACTTTTATGCCCTAATGGTTTTGTCAGTATATGAGCAAACTGCTCTTCAGTTCTACAATGTTGCAAAACAATTTCCCCATTGTTCACTAGCTCTCTGATGTAGTGATACTTGGCATCAATGTGTTTCGTTCTTTTGTGAAACTAAATTCTCTAATAAATTTATAGCTGAGCTATTATCACAATAAAATGTTGTGCCTTTTACCTGTTCATGACACAAAATTCTCAACATTCTCCTCATCCATACTGCTTGACATGCTGTTGTTGTAGCTGCCACATATTCTGCCTCTGTTGTTGATAAAGACACATTTGGCAGTTCTTAGAATCCCATGAAATGGCTCCTAATCCGATATGAAAAAAATATATAGAGGGTCTTTTCCTATCATCTATACTTCCAGCCCAATCACTGTCAGTATATCCAATCAATTCAAATTTTTTTGAAGTATTGTATAAAATACCATACCTTTTTTTCCTTTCACATACCTCAGAATTCTTTTTTTTGCTTGCTAATGTGCTTCCTTTGGCCTTTCCATAAATCTGGAAATTAAACTGACAACATGCATAATATCCGGCCTAGTTGCAGTCAAATACATGAGGCTTCCAACTATGCTCTTTTGCAAACTTGGATCAACATCCTTGTTGTTGTCTTCTTTGCTTAATTTCAATCCCATCACTGTAGGAGTAATTGCTGCCTTGCAATCCTGTATATTAAATCTTTCCAAAACCTATTTTACATATTTAGCTTGAGAAATACAAATCTTATTTTCATTTTTCTCTACTTCTATTCCTGAGAAGTATCTCAGCAATCCCATATCAGTCATTTCAAATTCATCCTTCATGACTGTTTTAAAATTCTCAATGAGGTAAGCATCATTACCTGTGAATATCACATCATCAACATAAAAAACAACAATCAAAATCATCCGATATTTTTCTTTGATGTATAATGTGGGTTCTCCTTCACATTTCTCAAACCCATTTTGTAGTAGATAGGCATCTATCCTACTGTACCATGCTCTTGGTGCTTGTTTCAGCCCATACAGAGCTTTCTTAAATATGCATACCTTATGCTCTTGGCCTGCTTTCTCATATCCCAGAGATTATACAACATAAACCTCTTCCATCAATACTCCATTTAGGAATTTTGATTTCACATCCATTTGGTAAACTTTCCACTTGTGTTGTGCTGCTATGGACAACACTACTCTTACTCTTTCCATTCTTGCAACCGGTGAAAATGTTTCTTCATAATCTCTTCCTTGTTGCTGCTTGTAGCCTTTGACAAAAAGTCTAGCCTTGTGCCTTTAAATCTTACCTTCAACATTGCTCTTGGTTTTATAAATCCATTTCACTCCATTTACTTCTTTGCCTTTTGGGAGATCAACTAGTTCCCCTGTCTTATTTTTCTCTACGGCATTCATTTCTTCATTCATAGCATCTATCAATTTCTTATATTTTACAACTTCTTCAAAATGAATAGGATCCTCTACATGAAAATACAATGAAAATAAAGAGTTCATACCTTCATTTGCTACCTCTTGCTGATAGATCTCACTCAGAATTCTGAATCTGGTTCATTTTTCACTTACTGAACTTATGCTTGTAGAAGCACTCAAATATGCTCCTTGTGATGTGCTTGGAGAAGCACTGTCATCACTTCTCAAGGGTGTTCTCATACCTGCTTGTGATGTCCCTTGCTGTCCTTGTGTTGGTGGAGGTGGTGCTGCTAATGAGGTGTTTTTTTCAGCCATTTCTTCCTCATCATCATCATGAGACAAACATATCTTAACATTCACTATTTTCTCAATGCTTCCATCCCAAGCTTCTTCCTCAATAAATTGTACATCTCTGCTTATCATAAATTTCTTGGTGGATGGGTTATACAATCTGTATGATTTAGATTATTCATTGTATCCAACAAATATGCACTTCTCCCCCTTACTGTCCAACTTCTTCCTTAGCTGATTTGGAATGTGTGCATAAGCCAAACAACCAAAAAATCTCATGTGGGTGACAAACTGTTTTATGCCACTCCATGCTTCTTCAGGAACTCTGTTCATAACACCCTTTGTTCAGCATCTATTCAACACATATGCTACACAATGTACAACTTCAGCCCGATATTCATTTGGAAATTTTTTGCCTTCAACATGCTTCTTACCATATCCATGATGGTTCTATTTTTCCTTTTAGCAACTCCATTTTGCTGCGGTGTATAGCTTTCTGTAAATTGTTTGTGTATCCAATTTTCTCTGCAAAAACGCATAAATTATTTGGAGATATATTCTCCTCCTCTGTCTGTCCTTAAGACCTTAATATGCTGCCTACTTTGGTTCTCAACAAGAGCTTTAAAGTGGTAGAATTTCTCAAACACTTCACTCCTCAACTTCAAAAAATAAACCCATGTTTTTCTTGTGAAATCATCAATGAAGGTCAGCATATAGTGGCTACCTGCTAATGATGTTGTTTGCATTGGTCCACACAAATTAGTATGGACTATTTATAAGGGTGCCTTTGCCCTTATGCTCTTTCCTGATGGAAATCTTTTTCTGTGTTGTTTTCCTAAGATGTAGCCTTCACAAAGGCTGCCTGGTTTCTAAATCAATGGTAATCCCTTTACCATTCCTTTCATATGCAATAAATTCAGACCTCCAAAGTTGAGATGTCCAAATCTCAAATTCCATAACAATTTTTCATATTTTGCTTCTCTTTGGAATGTCTCTTGTGTCACTGCTTCCATTGTAGCTCCTTTCTTCAAATCTGCTCTCATCTTGAGAGAGAACATTTTTTTCGTTTTCATATTCACTTGTGCAATCCATTGCTTGCTTGGTGGTTTATCCATGATGGTGCATACATCATCTTCAAAGAAAACATTTTATCCTTTCTGAATGAGTTGTCCAATGCTCAAAAGGTTACACTTCATACCAGGCACATAATAAACATCTGATATGGTTTTTCTTTCTCCCTTATTTGTCAAAACACTTACTCTGCCTTTTCCCATGACAAAGACATTACTGTCTGTCCCCAATGTTACTTGAGACTTTACATTTTCATCAATCATGAAAAACATAGAAATGTTTCCAGTCATATGGTTGCTACATCCTGAATCTAGAAACCATATATCTTCATTTTTCTCTTCAGCCATATTACATGCTAAAAAAAACTTCTCTTGACTGATATTTTCTTTAGTAAAATTAGCACTGGGTCTACTACCCATTTCACTTTGTTTCTTCCCACATTCATTGGCATAATGGCCATACTTCTTATAGTAATGACATTGGACTTGGGATTTATCATACCTTTGTCCATGTGCTTGATTTTTTCACCTTGTTGGCTACTGCCTTGGCCTTGATTCTGAATTTGATTGCTACCCCTTCCACCAGTTTTTGTAGGGTTGTTTCTTCCTCTATTTTGGCTTCTGCCTCTTCCTTTTCCTCTGTAGTTTTCTCTGCCTTGACCTCTTCCTCTTCTAAAGGAAATTTGGGTCTTGAAGGCATGCTCCAAAGATGAGTTTGTTGTTCTACCCAATCTTTGTTCATGTTTAATCAATGATGCATGAATTTCATGAACTGTAAACTTCGAGAGAACCTTTGTCTCTTCAATGGTTGTGACTACCACATCAAATCTTGAGGGTAAGCTCCTCAATAATTTCTCCACTATTCTTCTCTCTTCTACTGTCTCACCATGAGATCTCATTTAGGTAACCAACCCAATCAACAATGTGAAGAATGAGTCTATTGTCTCAGACTCTTTCATGAAAATGACTTCAAAATACCTTCTCATTAATTGAAGCTTTGCTGTATTTACCTTCTCCATTCCTTGGTAGGCTATCTAGAGGGTATCCCATGCATCCTTAGACCTTTTGGATACTGCAGTCATTGGAAATATACTTTCATGCACTACTTGATAGAGATATAATAGGGCTTTTAAGTCCTTCTTCCTATTACTCTTCAACAAATCCTTCTTTGCCTGTGTTAAGGCATTAAATGCTTGTTCATTTGTTGGTTCTTCAAAACCATCTTCAACTAGCTCCCATAAATCTTGAAAGGCAAACAAGGCTCTCATTGTGATTTCCTAATAGTCATAGTTCTTCCCATTGAATTGTGGGAGTTGAGTATTTCCCATACTCATGCTTGTGTTGGCTCCTGCCATGGCTAGATTTTTTAACTATGCTTAAATAACTTGATTGTGTTTTTAAATAAACCTTCTCACTGCTGAGAGATTAAAATTTGTCTTTAAGAGACTTCTCTGGACTACACTCTTTAAAGCAAAACAAAATTATGTTTTTTAAATACCTTGTTTTGCTAATCCTTCACACTATTGGCCAAAAGCTGCAAAAATTCCTTCTTCCTTCAGCTTCTTTGGCAAATGAAAAGATCTTGGACTAGCTCTGATACCATGTTGGAATTTATGAAGTATTCCAAACACACAGAGGAAATAAAATTCCTCAACTCAACACAGAGATTTAAATGTAAAAATTCTGGACAAAGATGCATAAAACTTCTATTTCATTAAAAAAATATTATAATATTGCCATAGAACTATTGTTCTGGCCTTTAAAAATTCTGCTTTGACTGCTACAAAAACACAGTGCAACAACACTATATTATTCTCTCTGTATTTTCTAATACAGAGTCACAACACTCTTTCTATTCTCTGTCATTTTTTAATACACAGCCTTTGGGCTTTTTGTATCAGTTCATACATTCGAATACACTAATGTTTTATATATATACTATATACATATAATGTGTGTGTATATATATATATATATATATATATATATATATATATATATATATATATATATATATATATATATATATATATATTATAACCAAAGTCTTTTTAAAAATAAGATTATCGCAAGCATTTTAATACAAACAAAAAAAAATATTAAACCTTTAACCCATGACTTTAAACCTTCGTTCATTTTCTTTTCACAGATCTTAAAACAATTTATGCAATTCGGTTAGAGATTTATTGCATCCATCAGAGCCCTTGCTGAATGGACTCTTCAACCTTGCGATCGCTCCCTCATTGTCTGGAGGTGGAGCCCACGGAAAATTTCAAAACAATTCAAACACATTGCATATTTTCTTATCGCATCCAAATCTGGAGGTGGTGACATCAGCTTCTAAATTTGTGATAGCCTCATGATTGGTTGACGGTAATAGTGATGTGGTGTGTTCAAACGAAATAAAATGGCATTGTAATTTAAAATGGTGGTAGGTGTATAGAGTTTTAATGTGGTATGGTGAGATTTAAAAATAGGTTGGTGTAGATGGATAAATGAAACCTGGTGTTGCGTGGTCAAACTACGATCCTTTAATGCATTCACAGGAAAACATGGCTATGGCCATTAACCAAAAATTCTGGTTTTGCAGACTTTAAAAGAAGGGATTTTAATGTGAGGTGGAGTTCAAGAAATACAAAAAGAAAATTGATGTTTCCACTTCCTTCTGTCCTTCGGCTCCGCGTTGTTGGATTTAATATTTCAACACCCAAAACTTAAAATTTTTACCTGAGAAATATGGTAAAACAGGCATTAATAATTTCAAAATATGTCATTGATATGGTAAGTTCTACATTCTGGTCCTCAAATATGGGATCTTCCATGGGAAACATTCCACATTTTTCTGTAGCTTCCAGGCTTTGATTTTTTCGCCTAAATTGCTTCAGTTCTCTCCAAAAATGCTTAATTTGCCTTTTGTGACCTATCACTGCTATGATTTCTGCTTTTCCCTTTTGCAATTTCTTTACCCACAGTCAAGTACTAGTTCATGGGCAACTCACTAATCAATTCTTTCTTGCACATAGCACGCTCCTTCAAATCTTCACTTTTACACCACACTTACATTGCTTTCGCTGGGTTACTCTTTCCTCTTTTAATATAAAAATAACACCCAACTGTTTTTCCCATTATAAAAATTTTGTTTTAAAACCAACAAACCCTATAGTAAAAGGCCTCACCAAAAATATAAACAAACCATTTTTAATAAACACAATAAAAAATATAATTCCCACTAAAAAAAAATGCTTCGAAACATTATCACGCATGGTGATTTAATGCCATTGTGTAATTTTTTTTATTTTTATTTTTAACAAACCTACACGACCTTTACAGTGTAAATTATTCAACCTGGTGTGCTTAACAATTATAAACTATTGATATACATTACACTTGACACTTTAACTAATGGATGAGTGTCGATTCTACAAATTGCAATAAACAGAGACACAACTATATATAATCCAATAGAAAAAAACTTTCCTTGAACAATGAAATGATAGTTTCGAGGGAAGTGAACAACGGGGATATTGGAAACAAATCCTTCATATCACAATGGATACCGATCCTCTGAGGCTCTCCCACTAACGAACAACCAAGTAGGTTTGATCTAGGTAACTGATGATTAAGATTTCACTCTCGCTTGCAAGATTTCCACGGTAGCTCGGAAAAACACTAAGTAGATCTTTGGTTTACCATGAAAATCACACACATGTATATCTCTAATCGAAGGCAATGTAACACCAGATCGTGCATTCACGCTTCAGACTACACTAATGCATGGTTTACTAGCCCAAATATTCAAGATCTAGGATGTCTTCAACTTTGGGAAGGCACTGGATTCCCGGATCTTTTCCTTCTCACTAAAAATATTGTTTGCCGCAACTCTTACAACATGTCACTTTCTTCTTCCCACACCAAATTTCACCAAGAAATCGTAGCCTAAAATGGTTGGTGGAATAGAATTATCCAATTGTATTCACCCTTTCCCTCGGTTGATCCGATCCCATCCTATGAATGTTAGATCTTCCACCCTTGGAATCTTACCCTAACACTCACTACAAGCATGCCTTCGATCTCAGATCTCTACCCTTTTGGCTCGTTCCAATCTGTTTTTGTGAGTTCACTGATTCAACCCTTTGGCACCACACAGCCTGTGGGCACATCCATTAGTGACAACACAAATTGATTTTTGAATGCCAAGTAAATATTTGAGATATGCTCACGCTTGCTCAGATATTGGATGATATTTCCATATTTCGGTGATCTTTAGACAGATACAAACACAAACCAAACTTTAATGGAAAAAAAACACAACACAACTTTGCGACCCTCAAAGATCACAACCAATCTCTATGACTCTCAAATCTCAATGTTATGGATTTGATACCAAAATACAAAATATAGAGTTTAACACAGTGGAACATTTTTATTAATTTAAACATAAACATGCTCAAACTAACTACATCACAATGTGCCCTGTTATATCATGATGGGATCACTAGACTCGATCTACATACCAACTTGAAAGATAGATATCCTCACTCACCTACAACTCAATTACATTGGAAAATAATGACTTCTAGAAGAACATTAAAGTATGAATCTTAATTCCAAGCATACAAAAAAATACCACTTTAGGTATGCATAACAAACAACCCTAACAACAAAGATGGTTGTCAATATCCTTAGATCTGCAGTTAGGTGATCAAGATAAATGCTGCAAAAATCTAGATCTATGCATTAGAAGACATTAAGTAGTAGAAAAAACAAGATTTACTCCATGCATCCAATAGACAAGACAAGAATATGTTGAATTAATTTTGTATTAATGGCACTTGGGAGAAAACACAGAAGGATGTTACCAGTTCTCCTTAATGGGATGGGTTCTTGTAAGTCCTCAGCACTTCAGATCTAAAATTCCTCTCTCTTGATGGTGTAGAAAACCCAAACAAAAATGGTAGCAAAATATGACTATGATGGTGGATCAAAGTATAGATCTAGAGTGATCTTTAGGCAACAAAAGGTGGTAAATGAATGGGAAAACCCTTATATTTATAACAAAATACCGAGTTAGTCTAGATATTGGTGCATAATTAAAATATTATTAACCAAATCAAGATCCAAATTTTATGGAATATTTTATTATATTTGTTGGAGGGAAAAGGAATTTGACTTGGGTCAAATCCCTTTATTTGTAAATAATAAATAAATAAATGATTTATATATCATTTTAAGGATGTGGTTGAGTAATAATCAAATAAATAATGATTTATTGAATTATTTAAGGGTGATTTAGTCATAGTCAACAAAGAATATTATTTAAATAAGGTTTAAATAATTATTCTTAGGAAATAATAAGATAAATGATGATTTATCTAATTAATTTCCCTATTTTGGGTTAAATATAACCAGGAATATTAATTAAACTATTGTTTAACTAATTATTCCTTGAGGAAAATAAAAAAATGTAGATTTATTTAATATTTCCTTATGGGGTTTCCTATTTAGACCATAAACAACTTAATAAAGGTGGTTTACTAAGTTATTTCTCATAGTGAATGCAATTTTACTTAGGGTAAAATTGGTATTACATGGTGTACTTGGGTCCATCTAATAAAAATAGTTTAGATGACCAAAAAATGGTGTAATAGATTGCCCCACAACGTGCGAGCGTTAGGAGCTAATCGTATGACCGAAGTACGTTGTAAGAACTCAATCACTAGACACTGAAGGGGAAGTCAAAGAGAGAGAAGTATAAGGTAGACCAAAGTGCTGAAAGGACTAGACCCTGATGAGGTGAGACTTACAGGTGCGACAAGTCTCTTTTATGAGTGAATAACTGAGCTATAGGCGATGGGGGAGGCATACCTGTGCCCATCCAGACAAAGTAAAAATAGTAAGGCGTCTAGTAAACAATGGACTGAACAATATAGTATATGCTGGCATAAACATGAGCCAGATAAACAACATGATAATGAATCTTGTTAGCCCCCTATGAATTTTTTGACGAGCAAAAAGGGGGCTAAAATGTTGTTTGAGCCTTCAAGGAATGCATTTCCTTCGAAAACACATCATCCTTGAAAGCCTCCTTATGCCTTTGCCCTTTGATGAATCCTCACCATTGTTCCCGGTTTAAAAGCCTCTCTATTGTGTAGAAAAAAGCCCATTAAGCCTCTATTTTCCTCTCCTTGTTCCCTCCCTTATTTCCTCATCAACCCTTTAAAATCATTCCCGATCTCCTTTCAAGCCTTGTAATATCCTTTATTTGGCTTTGGAAACCTTTACTTCCTCTACCATTACCATCTGTTGGCCTTAAAACGCATTAAAAATAGGCCTAAGACCCACGTTCATCTATGAAGGGCCCAGCCCCTTTCGGCCAACCCCCTAAACCATTTCCCCTCCATAAGCCTGAGTGCTAAGACCAAGTGCTAGTCCAAAGCAGCAATCGCATCGGAGAATCAGAGCGGGACATGCTTTCCATTGTAAAGCCCAAAGTTCCGATGCGATGGTGTTATATTCTGTCAGCTTTTGAGTTGATTTCCGTCATTGATTGGAATATATCCAATGGTCGTCACAATTCCCATCACTCCCGCATCTCTCTTTCATCACCCCTCCGATTGTATGCCTACCGTCGATTCACTTTTAATCCGATGGCCCTTGCATCCTCGCTCCGATCGTAATCGCAAATTTTGAACTGTGCCATCCTCCATCCCTCCCGATTGCGACCCTCCGATGCGATCTTGGCCGTTGAATCCACAAGAAACAACGGCCAGGATCTTCCCTCATTCCACCATGCGTCCCCCGATTGGGCTCCTCCGATCCAATTGCAGTCGTCAATCTCTCGTAGATCCGACAGTCCAAAGCAAATCGCTCCATCGCCCATCAGATTTAGGTCCCCCCATCGCTCCCCTCATATTAGATCTTAGCCGTCCATCTCAGCCAGATCAACGGTCCACGTTGAATTTCGCATTCCAGTCACATTTTCTCATCGCGTCACCATTGAACCTCATCGGGTCATCTCAGCCGTCGATCTCCTCCTGAGATCCGATGGTCCAAGATAAATCACCCTCCACCATTGCCGGGTCCCACCATATCAGCCCATTGCATTTGTTTTCAAAGAATTTTCCCATTCCCTTTGCATTTCATCTAGCTTCCAAAGGTCGACCCATTGGTCAAACTCCACCATCGATCATCGCCTCTAGACCTGATCGGACAGTCCACATGCATTTATCCACCAAACCTCCATTTCACTGAATTTTTTACCTATTTTCCCTATAGCCATTGTCTCCATAGTTGCGCCACTATTCCTCCAAGCCTCCACAACATCTCTTCCACCACCCCTAGATTTTATAATTGGTTTATTTTATTGTGTAGGGTATACAGAGTGATGAATTCACTCTATTTGCCATAATCGCAAACTTTGTGATTTGGAACATAGAGAGGCCGTTACAGCAGTGGCTCAGTGAAACTGCAGAGATGGATTAAGCGGATTAAATCCAATTAATTGAATGTTCAACACCTAATCCCATGATCAAAGGATTAACGCGCAGTCTAAATATTAAAAAGAGCACATAAAACGAGCCATATTTTCTCTCAGCATTAGCAGTACATTTTCTCTGAAAGAAGTCTCCATGCCTCCTCGAGCTCCCAAAGGCCATCTCACTGATAGAAAACTTCCAAATAATGTCAGGGCAACAATAATGGAGGTATGGAAGCCCAGAAGACCTTTAGTCACCTTACTTGCTTCAAAAGACAAAAAAGAGAGCCTTATAGCCAGAAAGAGCTTCGAAGAAACATCAGAGGTCAAATCCGACCTGACAAAGACTCCAAACCAGACCACCAAGTACAACGCAGGGCTATTAAGCAGAGTGGGCATGAAACACCTCCTCCATGTTGTCTTAATGGATCGAGTTAATGTGTATCACCTACCCCTACTATGCATTTTTCCTATGAAGAATCCCAGAGAACACTTTGTAAAGGGTTGGATTGCGTTATTGTTGTTGTAGTTGTAGGGATTCATTTTTTACTATTAGAAACAGTTTTGGGAGAGAGTAGCAGAGTAGTCTGTAATGTAGTAGGCTGGGAGGAGAAAGTTAGGACTGTAATCAGCCATTGAGCTCAGTGTATGTGACTAGTTTTGCATCAATTAATCAAGAAAATTTCACAGGATCCTGGTCTATTACTATGGGTGATGTTTTCTCTTTACATTGTTTTATTACATTTTTTCATGTTGTTCTCTGGTACGCATCATAAATATAACTTAGGATTTTCCCACGCATGGTACCCTATGTTTCTGCTCTCCCTACATTTAATGTTTTCTGCTGATAGTGAGATCTGAAGACAAATTCATGTAGTTTAACCAGTGTAGCAGTTGTTATTCACTGCTAGCTGATGTGTGAACTCGGAGTTTTCTACTTGGTTGTTCTTGTTTGGGTTCAAGCTAGAGGATTTGGGATGCTGGGGATTTAGTGTAAGCCCTATCCACTGGGGTCCTTGTTGATTAGACTAGCATGTCCAAGATCTCGTGAGCTGGTGTCGAAGAATTGAAGGTTAAAAGCCCTTCTACGATCTTAGGCCTAGTTCTGTGTTAAATCTTATGTGTTTTACCTTAGAGAGTATGCTGAAGCAGATCTGGAGTTAGATGACCTCTAGTCTGATCTCAAAGCTGCCCTTTGTTTTCACCTTTCCTCCTTAATGTTCCATTTCATCATCTATCTCAAAGATCCTTTAGTATAGATGACGTGCCCTATGAAAGCCTTGGCTAGTTGTTTGCAAGTAATCTCCTTTCATGACTCCATAGCCCAATGGATTTCACAGCCTTAACCCATCCTCTTTTGCCGAAACATTCTACTGTTGTACTCCTTTTCTTCCCATTACCTTCCCAGTCTATGATCCTATGACCAACTCGTAACCAATACAATCATTTTAAACCTACCCTGGTACTTCATACCTAGCCTAACATCCCATTTGAGCTCCAAAGATATATCATTCTTTGTTTTATTGGAGAGATCCCTCTCCAGGTCCAGGAGGGCTAGATCCTAGGGCCCCAAAGTGGTTCTGATGTTGTCTCATCTTTTGGTCTTGCCAATATGGCCAAAACATGGGAACCCCAACATAATGGCGACTCCACTGGGGAAAATATAAGAGTCCTTAACTGCTAAATATCTAGTCTGGTGTCCCATTGTCGTCACCAACATAATGGCCACTCCACTGGGGAAAAAAATCTGAGAGTCCATAACTGCTAACATTGGTCTGGTGTCCCATTGTCATCACCAACATAATGGCGACTCCACTGGGGAACAACTCAGACCAATGCTGTTAGATTGGCATTTCATTGCTGATGGTGGACAACAGCCTGTTGCAAACATCCAAATTCATCCACCTGGCAAATCCACACTCTATAATCCCAAATAGACCTAATGACTCCACTGGTAGAAGACCCTGAACTGGTTGAGAAGATGCAGTAACCTCTTTATAGAAACATGGATCCAGACATGGACATAGATGCAAAGCTTGATTATTTGGCAGATCAATTAAACGGAATAGTAATCATGTTTGGTAAAGTGTTGGAGATGTATATGGCTAATCGAGATGCAAATGATGATTATTCAGAGCAGCCCATGCATTTTCCCGAGCAAGGGCCAACTCTAGACCTGGACGGTGAGCAAGACATGTATGATGATCTTGGCCTAAAGTTTTCTCTTGCTCGGGAAAATTCTCAATATGAGGCTCACGAAGATATCCCGCCTCAGGATCAGTTCGTACATGAACCAGAGGACTGCGGCTCTCCTGTCTCGTTTAAAAAATAAATTCCTGTGTTGACAGAAGAAGAGATGGACCGAATATCAAACATGTAGTCCACATCTGCAGCCTTCTACAGAACTGGTGCAAATCCAGAGAACTCATCTGTGGATCGAAACGAGGAAAGACTTGCTGACAATCCAGAATTTATGAGTGAAACAAGTCAGCCTATCTATGACACTGATGGGGAAAGTTATGAAAGTATCAGTGATGAGTGTCATGAGATCGAGGATCAGCAGTCCTTCCTTTCAGAAGATGAGGAGGAAAGAAAAGAAGAGATTCTTGAGCAGGATGAAAATAACGAGCCTTCTCTTGAAAAAGAGGAAGCAATGGAAGTAATCTCTGCTCAAGAATACATAGATCTTTTCACGGAGCTCGGCCCAGCAGAGCAGAATATATCAGAGCTCCAACGGGACACAGCTACAAGATATGATGAGTCCTCCAGTTCAGATGAAGAAGATGAAGGAGACACTCTTTCTGAAGAGAGTCTCGCTCTTGATCCAGTGGAAGAGGAAGGAGTCTTGGTTGAAGCCTGCTTACCGTATATTCGTAACCAAGTATCATTTCATGATCCTTATGATTATTTCCTGCAAACTTTTGAAGAAGGATCAAAGGTCTTTTTGAGAAGCATGTTGCAGACATCAAGAAATTTTTTAAAAGCTGCTGTTAAGGAACGAAGAGAATGGGAGTGGATCTGCCTATCCAGCCTGCTCAAGGAAATGAGCAGAACAGACCAGTCATGGGATCACTTGATGGACTGGTTGTATTGGAAGAGAAGGTTTATAAGCTAGACCGGTAAATATTTCAAGTAGAGTAGGGTAGGTAGGAAAGCTCAATGAAGCTCAATCGGTGAGCATTTAGCCAGTTGTTTTTTAGGTTCTGCAAGGTTTTCAGTCCATGGGCAATTTTTTCTTGATGCCATGGTCCACAGCAAGCCAGACAGTCTAAACCTGGCTTGACTGTTTTCAATTTCCGTCCTAGAATGTAGAGAAGAAGTCTGCTAGACAGTTTAATCCTAGCGGACAGTAGTGTAGGTAGAGAAAATTACGAGGCCAACTGTTTAATATGGTCTCATGGATTAATAAGGGTAGAAATAGAGTAAGTTTTTTTTTTTTTTGTTCAATTGATGATGTAAAGGGTTTGCTAGTCCAAATGCACCCAGAAGAAAAAATGATAGAACTTTAGTCTGGGTAGGTAGCCTTTTTGAGTAATGTTTGCTGCTGATATGTGTCTTCATGATTGGTGGCAGCTAAATCAAGGAAGAAAGGGTGGTTCAAGTGCCAGGCATCTGGCCTATACCAAAGATCATTCTCTGAATTATTGAATCCTTCAAGAAGAAGCCATCCCCATGTGGAGCCACTGTTAGCCCCATATGAATTTTTTGACGAGCAAACAGTGGGCTAAAATGTTGTTTGAGCCTTCAAGGAATGCATTTCCTCCGAAAACACATCATCCTTGAAAGCCTCCTTATGCCTTTGCCCTTTGATGAATCCTCACCGCTATTCCCGGTTTAAAAGCCTCTCTATTGTGAAGGAAAAATCCCATTAAGCCTCTATTTTCCTCTCCTTGTTCCCTCCCTTATTTCCTCATAAACCCTTTAAAATCATTCCTGATCTCCCTCCAAGCCTTGTAATATCCTTTATTTGGCTTTGGAAACCTTTACTTCCCCTACCGTTACCATCTGTTGGCCTTAAAACACATTAAAAATAGGCCTAAGACCCACATTCATCTATGATGGGCCCAACCCCTTTCGTCCAGCCCCCTAAACCATTTACCTTCCATAAGCCCAAGAGCTAAGACCAAGCGCTAGTCCAAAGCACAAATCGTATCGGAGAATCAGAGCGGGACATGCTTTCCATTGTAAAGCCCAAAGTTCCAATGCGATAGTGTTATATTCTGTCAGCTTTTGAGTTGATTTCCGTCGTTGATTGGAACAGATCCAACGGTCATCACAAGTCCCATCACTCCCACATCTCCCTTTCGTCACCCCTCCGATTTCATGCCCACCATCGATTCACTTTTAATCCGACGGCCCTCGCATCCTCGCTCCGATCACAATCGTAAATTTTGAACTGTGCCATCCTTCGTCCCTCTTGATTGCGACCCTCCGACACGATCCTGGTCGTTGAATCCACAAGAACCAATGGCCAGGATCCGCCCTCATTCCGCCATGCATCCCCCGATTGGGCTCCTCTGATCCAATCGTAGCCGTCGATATCTCGTAGATCCGACAGTCCAAGCCAATCGCTTCATCACCCATCGGATTTAAGTCCCCCCATCGCTCCTCTCCTATTAGATCTCAGCCGTCCATCTCAGCCAGATCAACGGTCCACGTTGTATTTCACGTTCCATTCACATTTTCTCATCGCGTGACCTTCGAACCTCATCGGGTCATCGCAGCCATCGATCTCCTCCTGAGATTCGACGGTCCAAGATAAATCGCCCTCCGCCATTGCCGGGTCCCACCATATCAGCCCATTGCATTTGTTTTCAAAGCATTTTTCCATTCCCTTTGCATTTCGTCCAGCTTTCAAAGGTCTTCCCATTGGTCAATATCCACCGTCGATCATCGCCTCCAGACCTGATTAGACGGTCTACATGCATTTCTCCACCAAACCTCCATTTCACTGCATTTTTTACTTGTTTTCCCTACAACCACTGTCTCCATAGTTGTGCCACTATTCCTCCAGGCCTCCACAACATCTCTTCTACCACCCCTGGATTTTATAATTGGTTTATTTTACTGTGTAGGGTATACAGAGCGATGAATTCACTCTATTTTCCATAATCACAGGCATTGTGATTCGAAACACAGAGAGGCCATTACAGCAGTGGCTCAGTGAAACAGAAGAGATGGATTAAGTTGATTAAAGCCAGTTAATTGAATTTTCAACACCTAATCCCATGATCAAAGGATTAAGGCGCAGTCCAAATATTAAAAAGAGCACATAAAACGAGCCATATCTGCTCTCAACATCAGCAGTACATTTTCTCCGACAGAAGTATCCATGCCTCCTCGAGCTCCCAAAGGCCATCTCACTGACAGATAATTTCCAAAGACTGTCAGGGAAACAATAATGGAAGTATGGAAGCCCAGAAGACCTTCAGTCACCTTGCTTAATAAGACAACATAGAGAGCCTTACAGCCAGAGAGAGCTTCGAAGAAACATCAGAGGTCAAATTCGACCTGACAAAGACTCCAAACCAGACCACCAAGTATAGCGCAGGGCTATTAAGTAGAGTGGGCATGAAACACCTCCTCCATGCTATCTTAATGGATCGAGTTAATGTGTATCACCTACCCCTGCTATCCATTTTTCTTATAAAGAATCCCAGAGAACACTTTGTAAAGGGTTGGATTGCGTTATTGCTGTTGTAGTTGTAGGGATTCATTTTTGACTGTTAGAAATAGTTTTGGGAGAGAGTAGCAGAGTAGTCTGCAATGTAGTAGGCTGGGAGGAGAAATTTAGGACTGTAATCAGCCATTGAGCTCAGTGTATGTGACTGGTTTTGCATCAATTAATCAAGCAAATTTCACAGGATCTTGGTCTATTACTTCGAGTGATGTTTTCTCTTTACATTGTTTTATTACATTTTTTCATGCTGTTCATTGGTATTTTGGTACGCATTAGAAATATAACATAGGATTTGCCCATGCATGGTACCCTATGTTTCTTCTCTCCCTACCTTTAATGTTTTCTGCTGATAGTGAGATCTGAGGACAAATTCATGTAGTTTAACCAGTGTTGCAGTTGTTATTCACTGCTAGCTGATGTGTGAACTGTGACTTTGCTACTTGGTTTTTCTTGTTTGGGTTCAAGCTAGAGGATTTGGGATGTTGAGGATTTAGTGTAAGCCCTATCCATTGGGGTCCTTGTTCAACAGACTGGCCTGTCCAAGATCTCATGAGCTGGTGTTGAAGCATTGAAGCTTAAAAGCCCTTCGATGATCTCAGGCCTAGTTCTGTGTTAAATCTTATGTGTTTTCCCTTAGAGAGTATGCTAAAGCAGATCTGGAGTTAGATGACCTCTGGTCTGATCTCAAAGCTGCCCTTTGTTTTCACCTTTCTTCCTTAATTTTCCATTCCATCATCTATCTCAAAGATCCTTTAGTATAGATGATGTGCCCTATGAAAGCCTTGGCTAGTTGTTTGCAGGTAATCTCCTTTCATGAATCCATAGCCCAATGGATTGCACAGCCTTAACCCATCCTCTTTTGTCGAAACATCCTACTGCTCTACTCCTTTTCTTCCCATTACCTTCCCAGTCTATGATCCTATGACCAACCTGTAACCAATCCAATCATTTTAAACCTACCCTGGTGCTTCATACCTAGCCTAACATCCCATTTGAGCTCCAAAGATATATCATTCTTTGTTTTATTGGAGAGATCCCTCTCCGGGTGCAGGAGGGATAGATCCTAGGGCCCCAAAGTGGTACTGATGTTGTCTCATCTTTTGGTCTTGCCAATCTGTCCAAAACATGGGAACCCCAACAAATCCCACATACATATTGTGCCTGGGATAATAGCCAGGACTTATACAATAATATCGTAGTACATGAGATATAAATACAACCCAGATACCCCTACAAATAGGAAAGGGCACTGAAAATCTGACTCATACATGCAAACAAAAAGGCGTTGCAAGTGGCTGAGGTTGACATCATCAAATGTATGGAGCTGCATCAAAGGCTGTAATGAAGGGGTCATCTGGGTATGTGGGCGGCTACCTATAGGGCCACCCCATCATGAGGGCTGAGACATCTCACACACAGCCGGGAATCACCGATATCAGCTGCTGCATCATAGAACCATCAAGTATACAAATATCGATCATGATGAAAGGAACTGGAGCTAAGAAACAATCAAGTCAAAGGGCAATAAGGAGTCCCTTTGCCTGATCCAAGGCACCGAATAAGAGTGGAAGCTGGAACCAAGGTACACCGCCCTCTAGACCTGTCTTCTGGAATGAATGAGATGATGTTGATAGAAGGAGGTTTTCCATAGGTGAGGCAATAAGGGATCCTCAACTAAGGCACGAGAGAAAATAGTAGAGTGACTGACAGACTAACACCAATGATGATGATGAAATGGGGGGGGGGGTACTGAGTAGTGAACGGATGAATTCCCTTGTTAGAGCATAAAGGGCATGGATGACCTGGTAGCGACTGACATAATATCATGAGGGATAGGGGATAGTGGGACTGAAGGCCATAATGTGCGACACGAGAGAGGGACCAAGCAATGAAGGATGGATGACTATAATAGGATGCAAAGGGACTCAGGATAGACTCCATGAATGCAATGATGACTCAACTCGAATGCTCTAAACAAGGGTGACTTGATGGTTCTGCCACACAAAAAAGGTCCAATGGGGACCATAAAAACATGAGTACAAGATGGTAACTCATGATGAAATTCGACACGAGCGTGGAAAAGTATGGAGGCAAAGTGGTGCCCCCAGTACGAGTGTTGCAAGTGAAAAAATTCGGTTTTGAGGAGGGATGAAGTGACACTTCTTGGAAAAAATGTGTCCTGGTGAAGTATTAGATCATTAAAAACTAACAAATACCTATTTGAGGGCTCGGTGAGAGCTTTCTAATGGTACAGACGGTTTGGAAAACGGAGCTATGGTTTGGCCGCAGCAGGTGAAAGAAAAATCAAGGGTTTCTCTTTTAATAAGGGATTTTCCCTCCAAATTCACTCATTTGCATGTGGATCCGTGGTGAATATAGAGAGGAGAGAAGGCCCTAAATCCTGCAGTGATTGTATCGGACAAACCGACCGTTGGAATCGAGATCCGTCAGTTGCAGGTAAGAGGCCTAACCCAACTCTTTCTTTTCAGTGGATTGAAAGTTCAGATTAGGTCCCCAGGGCTCAGGAACAGACTCCTGCTCCTCTTCATGGCCAGGTCACACTTTTTGGGCCAAAAATTGTGACCTGGGTAGCAGGTTTTGAGAAAAAAACTGCGACCTGTCCCAGGTTTGGGCCTGAAAAGTTCGACCTGTCAGGGAGTGGTTTTTTTGTGCTGTTTTTTGGCTGGGCACTGGGTTTTTATGATGAGATACAGTATTTCCTATTTGTACGCTAACAAATATGATGGTTTTTTGCAGATATGGTAGAATTGTAGATCAACTGGAGATAGAGAGACTTGGGCGCATTATGGTCGGAGATCCGAGAGAATCAAGGTGTCCGTAGTGTATTGGCCAGGTTTGGGGTTCTGAATTTTGTGGAGAACCCTTTGATGAGAGCTAGAGAGCCTTTCTTGGCCTGGATTGTCAGTTATTGGGATCTAAACCATGAGGTTTGTATAGTGCAGGAGCACCAGATCGAGTTGACGGTCTAGGATATATATTTCCTGACTCGTCTCCCACCACTTGGGATGGTAGGGAATGCTCAGCTAGTATTACCGTGGGGGTAGAATATCATAGAGTTTGTAGAGCACCATTGCCAACTAGGTCTCCAAGCCAAGGGGACTCGGATATTGATCGGGGATTTGGAGAGGTTAGAGACCCGTGCAGTGGCCACAACAGTGCTGCGGATCCTGGGCAACCAGACACTCCACCACATCACCGGAGGGCATATTATTCTTGTGGAGAGTGTTTTGAGTGTGACCTACTATGGGTGGGTTCAGATGATGCTGTCGTCATTGAAATGACAGTTGTCGCTATGCAAGTGGCAAGTTAACCATGAATTTGCATATGGTACAGTTTTGTGCTCATTCTTCTTTGAGAAGATCCCGACACTTCGACCTCGCATACAAATCCAAGATGGGGGCCCGAGAGAGCCTAGGATGCGCCGGTGGGGGCGACTACTATGCAGAGGAGGAGGTGGGGCAGTTAGATGGGTGTTACGACCCGAGTTCTTAATTTATTGGGATCATATGCCACTGTATATAGATGACTATCCCTATAGTGGGATGAGTTATTATGGGGACTCGGATTCGCCACTGCTGCCTGGTCAAATATGGGGGCCCAATGGCAAGTGACAAATTACTAATATTTTATGTGCATGTAAAGCTATAGAATATTGTATGTGGTACTGATTCTTTCAATTTTGGTATGCAGATACAACACCGGTAAAACCGGTCGAATATATGGGACGACTTGCAGTATCGGGGACCATAGGACCTAGTGGACCGAGGGCACAGTAAAATGAGGATGCAGCAACCCTCCTGGAGGACATCCATCATAGATGTGAGAGGCTTCTGATCGGTGTTTCAGAGCACAAATGGCAAGATTTAGATGACCAATATATAGAGCCATGTATTGGTCTTCCCTATGAGTGGCGAGGGGTCATGCGGCGCATGGCGATGGTCGGACAAGGTATGCGTGATTTATGAGTTGCGGGAGCAGAGCCATTGGCTCGGGATCCTCTAGATAGTGATTAGTGTGTAGGGGTAGGTGGTGCCCCCAGTTTTTAGTTTTGTAACATGCTATGGGCATGTCATATGTATAAGAGTGGATGGACTCTAAAACATTTTATATGACACATATTATGGATATGCATCGTTTTGATATTTTTATGTTATTGTCTTGTGTTAAATGCGTGTGCTAAATGCCAATCTAGAATATGGTTACAATGCTATCTACATAGTGATTTTGTGCTTTAGTTACTGTTATCACCCTAGTAATTTCTTAGGTCGTGGGATTTTGATTTATAGTTAAAGAAAACTAGGGGTAACCAAGAACCTCCTTTGAAATCTAGGATCTAGCCTTCCTAAATTCTGGAGAGGGATCTCTCCTCAAGATTTAGCTTGATTTTTGTTATAAGATTTTAGGCTAGGTATGATTGGACAATTGGTTTGTTTTGAATGTTTGGTGGGATTAAAAGGTACTTCAAGGTAAACCACAGAGGGATCTACCAGACCATTGGGCTATGGAGTCAACTTTTTGGAAAGCAGAGCTAGGAAATAAGGTCAAAAGAGCAAATGTACTAAGGGCAGGGTAGATGACCTTCAAAGGGTTTGGAAACAGGCTTTTTGATGAAATGGAAAGATCTGAACAAAAGGGAAATGAAGGATCCTTAAGTTAAAGAAATGAAGATGAAAGAAAGGGGTCAAACAGGGACTAAGAGAATTTAAGAATTCTTAAGTTCGGTTATCAGCAAAAAACATATCAATAATTAACTAGTAAAAAAACAGAAAGATTTTGACACTAATGCTGTATAAATCCTCCTAGTCAATCATTCAAGACATAAAACATGTAAATGTATGTATGGAACTTAGAAAAATAAACAGTGAAAATAGGAAAATACTTGACTTATCTGATCAGCACAAGAATCCTGAGTTATGATGTTTGTTTGACTTAGTTCCAGTCTGCTGCTTTACAAATCAACTCACACAAACTCCAACGTATTCAGCAAAAATGTCTATAGTAGTCTTGACAAATTTTATTCCACCAAAATACTTCGAAGAGGGAAGTATTTATACAAAATTATTACAAAATATCTAAGAGACATGTAGGAATATCTCTAGGAAAAAATAAAGATTATTACATAAAAAAGAGGGACAACTGCAAAACAAACTGGCAAGCTGTCCTCTTGTTAAGGAAAATAGAACTGATTTATCTTATCAAAATTTATTTGTTGCTTTGTTGTAGATGCTTGCTAGCAGTTGGAAACAATATCTTGTTAGAAGATAGCTTGGAAGACACTCTTTCCAATTTACATTCTTTAACCTGTGCTTCACCTCTAATATTTTTTCATGTTACCAATTTTTTACTTTACTGCTGTAAAATGATGAAATACCACAATAAACATTGATTTCACTGTTTTATTCCTAGATACTCTTTGACTCTGGTCTTTCACCTGATACACTTTTACTGTAAAATTTTACCCTTTCTAAAAATGAAGAATATGACTGTATTTGTTCTGCTCTTTTTGCACGTTGTTATATCAAATCAGTGAATTCCTGCCATTGTTGATCACTTGGTATCTTCAGGCTTTTCAGTTTTCTGTAGCTTTCATCAGCCTCTGTGTACTTTGCAAAGTTGGGCTTGATAATGAAATGTGCTTAATTTCATTTTGTAGGAAAAACAAGTTCTCAAAGTACTCTAAGATAACTTTTCCAGTTGGAGAACCTTGTGGCAGAGGCTTGTTCACCTGTTCTTTGGCATATGCTCTGATCTTCTTATCATAATATGTCTGAGCCATTAATTTTTCATTGAAGCCATGAATGTCTAGAAGGCCTACTTGTGTCAATATAGTATATTTGGACAGGAACTTTGTTATTGACAAATTCATGTCTTTGCATCTTTCCTCCAAACTGTTCATTATATTCCTTTTACTTAGGACCTTTTTGATTTGTAGTATGGTTTCAGTCCTATCCTGAATTTTCAGTTCTTCAAGCTCTTCTCTATTTTCACTGCTTAGAAATGTAATAAGCTTTAAAGCTTGAGATGGATTATCAGCAAACTCCTCTTTTGTTTGCTGAATTTCTACTTGTGCTGCTTTGAATAGATCTCTCTATTCATAAATGATTTGAATAGAAGGCCACTGTAGATGTATGCCTTAAATTATGTTATTCCAAAGATAGTTTTTGATATATTTTACCCGTTCACTGAGATTGACCTGTTGCTGTAGAATATTTACCTACTCTTGAAGTCTGCTTGCTCTCTGCTCATGTCTCTTAGATGTTATCAAAGCATTCTTGTATGAGGATTCGAGATCTTTATTTGCTTTCTTTAAGTTATTGATCTCAGTGTTCTTAAGGGACATTTCTTCCATAGATTTAACTAGGTCTGTTGTACCTGTTACTTGCTGTACCTGTGATGCAGATGATGTAGTGGCAGAGGTATCTATAGATGTTATTAACACTGCAGTTACCAATACTCCTTTTGGTGCCAAATGCTCTGCCAGTGTAGAAGGAACAACAGTACTGACGGTTGGAATGACTGTAGGAATGGAGACCTCATTTGCTCTTTTCAATGTTTCATTTTCCCTCATCAAAGTTTCTGTCTGATTCTTCATTTCTTTGATTTGGGCTGTCATCTTTAGTACTAGCTGCATAGTCTCATCCTTTACTTTTTGTTGTTGAAGAATCTCCTTTGCCTGTGGATGCTCACTCTGTGGAAGTTTAAGTTGCTTTCTCAAGGTAGCAATATCTTCAGTCTTTTGCCTTATGAGTGTTTTAGCAACTTCAATATTGGAGGGATCCACTCCAGTTTCTATCACCAAATCTTCTAAGGACTTGATCCTCAAATCCTTAGCATGTAGAGATGCTTTATCTAATTTCATTTGTGTTTGTAAATTAGACACAATACTTTGTAGCATAATAGCACTCATAGTTTTGTTAACCACCTTTAAATAAGGCATTTCAGTAGTACTCTTGTGGAATTCAATCTGATCTAATTCATGTATGGTGTCAGTGTCCATCTCTATATCTGTTTTAGTATAATCAGCAATTGACTTTGGAATTTCAATGGTGGGTTTCAGAAATGACATGATGATCTTGTTGGTGGAGTAGTCAAAAGCAGTAAGAAATCTGTCTACGATTTCTTGGCTTTACTTCAAGGAAATTAGAATAAACCTCATTCTTAATTTCCCCATTTCTTTCTCTGATTTATTTGTATTTCTTTTGAATATCAGAATCTATCTCTTCTTCTGCTTTGGAAGAGGAGGGAGCTTCTGAATTTACCTACATTTCCACGGTTTCTCTATCCTGTTCTTCTGTTGAAATTTGATTTTTCTGAATTTCTGCGTGAGTTTCATTCACAATCATAGTGGCTTCATCATTATCTAACCATTGATCATCATTGATTTCAATAGCTTTGTTTTTCTCAGCATCAGCGATTTTTTCCCTTTTGTTGTAAATAATTTTAAACTTATTCTCTGTAATGGTCTCTGCTGTATAGCCTTCTTCATTCCTGGTTCTTTTATTTGAAGCTTCTTTATGCTCAGTGACTATTATTGCATGTGAATTATCTATCTGTTTCTCCTTCTTTGTAGGATCAATCAGTGTATTTTCTATCCATTCCATTTGATTTGCATATTTTCTGATTTCTATTCTGGACTCATGAAAGAAAGGTGTTAATTTACATTTGACCCTTATGTTACTCAAAGTGCCTTGAGGATATTAATTCCCATAAAATCTTTCTTGGAACTTGAACTCTGACAATTGCTAACTATTTCTTTCAGGGAATCCTTGTTATTTACAATGAAGGGACCTATTTGATTTTTGATCTTAAACTGTGTCTTATTTTTGAAAGCCATAAAATTCACTGCATCTACATTCAAAATTTGCCTCGAGTACTCCAAAGCAAAAACTCTGATGGTTAGAAATTTGGGCAATTTATAAGGGGTCAGTTTTGCTCCAAATATCCTCAGTTCTGCGTGATTTTCATATAGGTACCAGTCACCTACTTTCCAGCTTTCAGACAAATGTAGAATCCTCTTTATTTCATCATTAACCCTTGGTTGCTCTGTCTTGTTCAATAAACTCATGGCTGGTCTTCTAAACAAATCTGTGAAGTCCTTGTAGCTGAATTCATTTCCATATTTTCTGAGTAAAGAAGTCTAGACTACCACTGAAAGAGGTTTACCTTCAACATCCATCTTCTGCAATGTAATTGGGAACTGTTCTACTTCGAAAAATATGAAGAGGTGAAATAGATAGGATGAATATTTAAACACTCCTTCCTTAGACAATTTGGTCAACTGATAGTGCATGTTGTTAGCAATGAATTTAGCAAAGTTAAATATCATTGCAGGAGGTTGCCCTGGGGATAAAGTTGAAAGAAAGCCAAGAATTGATGCATCCGTGAACTCATCATTAGAGTAACCTAGTATGAAGGAAAGCATAGATATGATTTGTCTGGAAGATTCAGGAAAATCAGATGTGGAATAGGGTGGATTTACTTTTGGAAAATCAACATGACTAGGCATGAAATTTTGCAGAATCATAAATTTCTTAGAGAAATCTAAGTCTAGGAACAACTGAGTCAAATCTTCAGTGGATAATGAGACTACTCTTAGATCATGGTTCCGCTGCAGCATCTGATTAATGGATTCTGCAGTTATAGAAAACAAGACCTCTCTATCTCTATTTACAATACATCTCTGGTCAGGGACATAGTGTAATTGGCATAATCTAATTAAGTCTTGAGCTGGATATGTGATTGGGACCACATATTTAGGCAAGTTTGAATCCCATATGGGTATTTCATTTTCAACTTTCTTCACAAATTTCTCATGACACTAGTTATGTACTTCAAGTAGATTGAACTCTATGGTAGCATCAGTAATTCTGTACTCTAAGTCAACTAAGGCACTGCTTTCTTCAGAAATAACAGGTGGTTGTAAAGGTCTGACCACTTCAGTAGAGTTTTCTATTAGGGCTGGGGTAGGCTTATTTATCTTAGCAGGTTCAGGGAGTGGAAGCTTGCTTGAGACAACTTTTTGGGCTTTAGGACCTCCAGTCTTAGGGATGACCTATTTTCTTGTCATTTTGAAGAAAAATAAGCAAGATTAGAGTGTTAGCTTAGTTAATTTTTTGAAAGCAGGGGCTAATTGAGTAGATCTGGGAGAAATTTGGGAATCTGGGCAAGGGTTTTGGGATGAAAACACAGATTTTCAAGGTACAGAGGACTGAAAAGGGTTTCAATGGTTCTTTAAATCAAATTAAACCGTGGAAGTTTCTTTTAGATGGATGAAAATGGATTTAAAACAAGGTTAGGAGAAATGGTGATTTCTAGAAAAAATTTTCCAGGGTTCTTCTTTTTTCAAGGTTTAGGTATTTCTTAACTGGCAATTCAGGTCACTGCAGCTTAATTGATCTGTTTTAATAATCAAATAGGTGAAAATTGCCTTTGAATTCATGAATTTGTAGGTTGGAATACTAAAAAATACCTCTGTAGGTATTTTGGCAGTGGAGAAGAGTTTCTGGTTGTATCAGCTTGAAACTGGTCGCAGTGGTTTCTAAGCGAAGTTCTGTGGTGAAATCAGCTTCAAAGGGGGGCAATTGGTCAGCAAAAGTCTCGAACTGAACTCTGAGCGTGATTGCTCAATGGGCGGAGGCACGAAGGGTAAGAAAATAGTGATAAATGAAGGTTAAAAACCTTAGATTTTATTAATTTCCACTGCATTGATGGCAGGTCACAGTCAATGGCGGGAGAAATTTTTGCTTTGAATGCGAAAACCATTCAACGGTATCACGTGGCTTTTAGGCTATAAGTGGTATTTCAATTTTGGAACGCGATCAAATGAAATCGAGACACGTAGCCGTGGGTGGTTTGTGAAAACAACTTTTATCGCGCAACTTTTGTCAAAAGTTGAACGATTACTTTTGTCGTGCGATACACAATCTGCGTCATTGGATCTTGAAAGGCAATGCAAATAGTCAGGATGACTTGGGAAGTTGCGGGGATGGATAGATGGGGTCCGGGAAAAATAAAAGCCTTTGATCTAATATGGTAAAGGTCTACGGTCAACGTTTAACGCGATAAGGAATGGTGGGGCATGAGGCCTGTGTATCGCATTAAATTTGGACCGTTAGATTAGAATGATTTTAGTTGATTGGGCGGCTAGGAATTAATGTGGAGGCGTCAGATTAATTTATAGGATAACGGGCTAGTATATATAAAAGAAGTTTATATATAGGGTAAAGTGAATGGGGGCAGGAGTAATGGTGTAAGTATTTATAAAAGCATAAGCTTAAAATACTTAGGATAAAAGGATTTAACGGGGTAATGGGAAATAAACTCTTTTTTCCACATTTTTTTAAATACACAGTATGTAAATAAAATGCACTCTTTTGTGTTATTTTAACTTTATTATATAGTTTTAGATTTATTCAAAAGTCTAAAACCATAAGGGAGCGGGGTATTTCTTTATTGGTAGTTTTATGTCAAAGGGATAATTTCGGGATGTAATTTCAACATGTGAGTAATATCTTTGACATAAAAAGCATATAATAAGGGGTTTTTTGGGGATATTAAATTAAAAGGAGTTATATTAATAGGACTAGGATATTTTATAGGGAGTTAGTAAAATCAGTTAAATGTTAATATGAAAAGGGACAATCAATACTCAAAAATTCATAAATAAAACTAAGGAAAGTGAAAATTAGAATAAAATTTCATTTTCATAACTCATTCACTTTTACTTAGTATATCATGTTTTTTGAGGGTTTTATGCTTTCTAAAATGGAGGAAGTTAATCAAATGGGCATTTATGTAACATTTAAGTAAGAGAAGAGTTCTCACTTATGAAGTTAAATGGTGATGAGTGCATGAAGGGTAAATGAAGCGAATTTCTGGGATTAATATAGAAACTTAACCTTTTCAACTAATCAGTCATTGAGCCTTGGGTCTGGTCCCAATAGAAGTCAAGGAAATGCCTTGAGCCTCTTTGACTAATAGTCTATAATATCAAATTTCTATGGGGAGGGGAAATTAGTTATATACAGCCTGGTGAAATATATTTACAATGATGTTTCCCACCTTCTTCTACCTACCCACTCATATCTTATAACATTTCTTCTTCTATTTTAATCAGGTGCATTTGAGCTAGAAACCTTACAACATTTTATTCTTTTTGAAAGCAGTAAACTATCTAATTCTATACTTATTTCATCCAAGAATCCAGGTTAAACTGTTGGAATCTTTTATTTTCTACCTAACTACTGAATTGTCATGATTAAACTGTATGAAAATTCTTTATTCACTATCTATAACATTTGAAATTGAAAGATGACAAGTCAAGATTAAATTGTTTAACTCATCACAGATTATGGCATTTATTGACACTCTACCATAATCAACTGCAAAAAGTAAAAGTAGTGGAATTTAGACTTGCACACTTTTATTTTTTATTCATCTTTTTCTTTTGGGGTATATTATTTTTTCGTAGTCCTTTGATTTTTCTTTTAGGATTTATTACCCTCTTTTTTATTTTTTATTTTTTTACAAAATATGGGAAAATAACTTGCAGAAAGAAAAATTTGTACATATTTACAAGACTACCATTAGTCAAGTCAAAATTATGAATCCTATATTTATAGGTTACTAACATCAGCTTCACTTGGGGATGGCATTTCCTGGTGGAATGTAAAGAACTCTGAGATCAGTAGCCTTCAACTTTAACCTTGGTGATCCTGTAATTGCCTTTTGATTTCTGCAACAATTCATACTTATGATATTTTACACTGCAAATCTTAGGGCCGTCTCTTCGAGCTTCAACCTTGTAGATAAATCCTCCAATCCAATCTACACACTGGCAATGAATATTTACAATGATAAAATTCAATCAATCTAACTGGTGACTGACTCAGAAGAATAGTAGTGTTTCAACATCCTACCATTCACTGGTCCTTCTTGAAGTTCAGTTCCATCCAAATTCTTGATGAAAAAATAATTTTTACCTCTGTAACCATATATCACATAAGGTCCTTGCCATATAAAGTCAAACTTCTCATGTTTGCCTTTGTCCTCTCTCCGTGAATCATATCTCAAAACTTGATCTCCAATGAAAAGAAAATCTTCTTTAATCCCTTTGTCAAAAATATTTTTAATTTTATGATGTAAAAATTGTGATCTTTCATAAACTTCTTCCCTTGTTTGTTGGAGATGTATGGTTTCATTAATTATTCGTTGAATATCATTTGTTTCCACCTGTGATTCTTGAATAATCTTCATGACTGGAACACCCAAGGAAGAGGGGAAAACTGCATCCATTCCATAGACAATTTGATAAGGTGAAGTTCCAATAGACTTCTTTGTGGTAAGTCTATCAGCCCATAAGGCATATAATAGATTTTTGTTCCAGGTCTTTTTGTTTTCTTGAAGTAATTTTTTGATGACATTGATTAAGCTTTTGTTTGATGACTTGGCTAAACCATTACCCTGGGGATAATAAGCAGTAGAATGTCTTAAGGTACTGTGGTATTTATGACAGAAAGAGATCATTTTCTTGGATTTGAATGCAGCTGCATTGTCAGTAATAATTTTATGTGCGAATCCAAATATTGACAAAATATTACTTTCTATAAATGAGATTATAACTGAATCAGTGGCTTGTCTAGTGGGAACAACTTCTATCCACTTGGTAAAATAATCTGTAGTAGTTATAATCCATTTATGTTGGCCTGAGGATGGAGGGTGAATTTCACCAATGAAGTCTAACCCCCATTGTTGAAATGGCTTTTTAGTAGATATAGGCTTAAGAGGTAAGGGCAATAATTTCTTTTTCCCTTCAAAAATTTGGCATTTTTCATAGGAGGTAACAAATTTTTTGACATCAGAAAATAAAGTTGGCCAGTAGAAACCAACTCTCAGTATTTTGTTTGCTGTACTCTTCCAGTATAAGTGGCGTCCTCAGTCACTTGCATGAAATTCCTCAAGAATTTTATCAGCCTCTAATTTTAATAAACAATTTAGTAAAATCCCACTATTTTATTTCCAGTAAAGTGCATTATTTAATATACAAAACCACATTGATTTTTGTTTGATGAATCTGGCTTTGGTTTTAGTTAACATAGGAGGAGCTTGTAAATGTGTGAGTACAAAGATAATATCAGAGTACCATGGTGAGTCTAGATAGGCCTCACTGATCAATGGAGTCGGTATCTCCTCTTGGTCATCTATTTGTGCAATGAAATTTATATCTAAAGCATTGCAATTGGATTCAGCCATTAATCTGGCTAAACCCTGTCCTTTAAGAAGATTTGTAGGTTTGATTTCCAGATAATATTCAAGGATAGTGGCAATCCAGTTTACTCTCCTACCATCAGATCCATCTTGTGTCAGAATATCTTTGATTACAACATTGGGGACATATGCAATGATGTGGGAATGGAATATATAAACTCTGAAATCCTTTATGGCTTTAACCAAGGCTAAATCTTGTATTTCCATTATATTGTACTTCAGAGGTGCATCTCTAAGTGCTTTACTAAAAATTTCAATTGGCTGTTCAAAACCTTGGTTGTTTTTCTACAGTAGAACTGCAGCTATGTTATGTTCTGAGGCAAATGAAAAGATTATGAAATATTTTGTATAATTTGGGCTGATTAGGACTGGTGCTTTTGTCAAGGCCTATTTTATGGATTTGAAATATTACTTGGATTTTATAGTCCATTTTATTGCAGAGTATTTTTTAAGCATGTTATTGAGTTCTTTTAAGATTTCAGCCAGGTTAGAGATAAATCTTCTTAAAAAATTGATTTTACCCAAGAATGCTTGAAGTTCTTTTATGTTCCTTGGTGGTTGAATGTTCAAAATAGCTTCAATTCTTGTAGGGTCTATTATAATGCCTTCTTTGGAGATTATGTGTCCTAACAGTTTTCCTTCTTCTAGTCTGAAAAGAGTATTTTTAGGATTTAGGGATATACCATATTTTCTACACTTGATAAAGATTTGTCTCAGGTGATCCAAGTGTTCATCATTTTTTTTTGAAAATAAAGTAATATCATCAAGATAGATAACTAAAAATTCATGGATTTCCTTAGCAAAGGAAATATCCATGGCCCTTTGAAATGTAGCTCTTGCATTTTTCAATCCAAAAGGCATTTTCACATACATGAAAGTGCCCAAAGGAGTGGTAAACGTAGTTTTAGTTTGATCATCTTCATGAAATAGAATTTGATTATAACCAGAGTAACTATCTAGTAAATAAATTCTTGAAGAACTTGCTACCCTCTGCAAAATATGGTCCATTTTAGGCAAGGGGTAATTGTCTTTCAAAGAAGCCTTATTGAGATTTCTAAAGTCTATACACATTCGAATTTCTCCTGTTTTCTTTCTGGTGGGCACTAAGTTAGAAACCCAATCAAAATAGTTGTCTGGTGCAATTATTTGTGCATCAAACATTCTTTTGAACTCTTTCTCGATTAAAGGTAACAAAATTTGATTAATCCTTCTTAATTTTTGTTGAAAAGGTTTTTGGTTTTCTTTCAAAGGAATCTTATGTTGAATTATGTCTTTGTTATAAGTTTTTAGATCTTCGTAACCCCATGAAAAGACATCTTGATACTCTTTTAAAATTTATATATATTTAACCTTTTCTTCTAATGGTAAGGATTTTGACATTTTGATCTTTTTTGGTTTTTCATTTGTTCCTATGTTACACTCTTTAATATCAGACCTGACTGATTCCATTTTTGGATTTTTGGGCACATCATTGGAATCAAACAAGTCTTCTAAGGGAGTCAAACCTTTTGGTAAAATGTTATGTTTGAAATCTATCAAATCTATTTCATCTTCAATCATTTCCTCTATATCTACTTTTTCCAAGTCATCTATGTCACTCTGAGTAAATATAGTGGGTCTATCAAAAATATGTACATCTAAATCATCTATTTGACAAAAATTTGAATATATGTTACAAGGTGAATCTATATTACAACCATTATCAATTTGGCAATTCTGAAACTCTCCTTCATTGTTCAAAAAGTGATATATCTGTTCATCTTCTGAGAAAATTTGCCAGTATTTTACATTATCTAGGACAATAGGTTCGTGTTTGATTTCATCAGTGTATTTTTGTATTGGTGAAAATGGAAGTTTGTAGGTGTTGGCAAAAGTTGCTAAATAATGGGCTTGTAAATTCTCTTTTCTAGGAATAATGGCAAATTTGCTTTGTAACAAATCTTCAACCAAATATTTTGTTGTGTCCCTGTATCTGGCCAATCTCAGATTGTGAACATAGTATTCTGCGTTTATTTGTTTGATAACTAACTCCGAATCTCCCATGATCAATATTATTTGACCTCCCAATTTTCTAATGATTTGAAGACCTAAGATTAAAGCCTCATATTCAGCCATGTTATTGGTGCATTTGAAATTCAATCTAAAGGCATGCCCTTGGGAATGACTAGTTTCAATGTTGGTGATCCACACACTAGCTCCAACTCCTGATTTATTCACTGAACCATCAAAATCTAAATGCCATAAAAAATCATGACCAATGTAATCCTCCATTATTTTAGGTTTTATATCAGTGAGTTCAGTTTGGATATTATTATGGTCAGATTTATAAAGAATAAAGGAATCAAGATTAGTGGGGGTTGAATAGATTTGATAAATGGTAGGTCTTTCAGCATTGCTAATCATAAATTTCATTAAGGTTTCTCTGTAAAGCTTTTCAGGCTGTCCAAATACCGAGATAGTGGCATAACTCATGTCAAGTTGTAGAGATCCCTACAACTTTTCTCCCCGTGAGCGAGAAAGAAGCATGCCATACTTTGGCGGGATATCGGCTACCGCAACATCCATGATCATGCTTTTACCATGATATTGGACCAATTTCACACACAAATCTTTAATCAATCCTATGAATTGGACTTTAGATGAATCAAATGAGAACAAGTCTTTATATGGACAGGTTATGTCTAGATTCAGAGTTTCCATTATTGTTTTGGGCATTAGATTATGGGAAGCTCTAGTATCTAGCATTGCATTATGTAATATCTGATCATGGATAGTAAGACTTAAGTAAAATGGAGGTACTGACCCATCTGAATTCTTACCGTCTACATTGGGACCAAATATTAATTCAGGTCTATCATCACTCATATTAATTGTATCCTCATTTTCATTTACATTCAATGTTTCAGTAATAATAGATCTATACAAGTCATTTTTAGCCAATTCAGTTAAGGGAATGGCTATCTTCAACTTAGATATTTCTGACTAAATGTTAAATGTTGACTGAGATTTGATAGCTTGAATTAATTCATCTTTTGGAATTGTTGTTTGGGATGATTTTTCTTGGGTTTCACCAGTTGTTTTACTATTTCCAGTTTGAGTCTGTTGATCACTGTTGTCTTTATTTATTTTTTCAAAGGCAGTTTGAGTAGAAGCAGAAGTTTTATCAGTTTTTGAACTATCAGCCAAAGGCTTTCTTTGAGTGTCATTTTTAGAACTTGTTAATTTAGAACTAGTAGAAGTTTTCTTTGGATTTGGGATGGTTGTTTTCACTGAATTAGATGATTGAATAGTTTGATTAGTGATATAAAAAATATTTTTACTTGAGGGATTGGAGTTTGTTTATTCTCTCTAGGGAGAATTTGCAAAACTTTTTTTTTTGGAGTTTCATCCTTCTTTTTATTCTAGTTTGAAGCAGATGTTTTGTTAGAAGGATCATTGGTTTTTTTGCTTCGAAGGTTATATTGAATATGAATTTCGTTTATAGCAGAATCATAACCTTGTTTAAAATCAAAAGATTCATTAGAATCTAGTTTGAGTTTTTGAAGCTCAAGTATTTATAAATCTTCTTGAGTGAGGAAAAGGGTATTGCTTTCATCTATCCCCATTACTATGTTAATTTCTTCCTCTTCATCATCATGATCATGAGAAATTTCAGCATAGCTCTCTTGAAATGGGGTTCTTATGTTATGATTTGGAGCAGCCTCTTTAGCCTTTCCAGGATTGTTGTTTTTCCAAAAATTTGGATTCCCTATTTGGGTTTGATTGTCCCAAGCAGGCTTTCTTTCCATGTTATCTAATCTATCTACTACTTTGTCTAAAGTTCTAGAAAGAAGATCTAATTTTGTTTCAGAATTTGATGTTTCTTCTTTTATAGTAACCCTTCTTTCATTTCTCAGTATTTCTTTTCTGGCTAAGATATTAATTTCTACACTGACTACATTCAATTGCATTTGTTCTAGAGTGTCTGCATATCTTTCTCTTAGTTGGTAGGCCATGTCTACATCAAAACAATAAGGGAATTTGAGCAGCACGGAATATGGAGTGGGATTGAGATCTGTAGGAATAGAATTGTATATACTGTTGTATCTAGTGCAAAAGTCTTGAACTGACTCACTAGGATTTATCTTCATGGAATCAAATTCTGATAAAATTTGTAAAGGATTTTTATTTTTCACCCATTTATTTATAAAGGCTCTCTGAAATGCAGTTAAATCTCTGATACTACCAACAGCTAAATTCTTAAACCATTTTTCTACTTCTCTAGTTAGACTTTGGTAAAATAATATTATTTGAACATAAACTTCATCTATTTCATAGATCTCACAAAATTCATTCATTTTGGTTACATGTTGTTGTGCAGAATATTGTGAGAGACCATCAAATAAGAGAAAAATTTTCTAATATCCATCTGGCATATCATTCAGAGGTTGGGGTAAAACCAGGGGAGCATATCTGGCTGCCATGTCTTGGATTTTTGCTAAACTGGGAGGTACATTAGTAGTGGGAGGAATAGTGCTAGTTATAACAGCTGATGAAGTAGTGCTTATAACACTAGTAGATGCATTGGTAGTGGATATGGTGGATTGAATAGATGATGGAAATGTTATCTTAGGTTGCAAAGGAAACTCAGGAATGAATGATTCTGTGGATGAACCTGAGGTGGATTGAGGGTATGATGAATATATGATCCTAGGCTGCAAAGGCAGCTCTGGACTAACAGGCTCTGTGGGTGAACTGACAGTGGAATATATAAATGAAGTGGTAGCATACAAATTTGAAATTGCTACTGAAAAGATGGTGGTGGATAATTGAGAAACTGGAGGTTTAAATTGAGACAAAAAATTGGCTAATTTAATACCTTCATCAATGTGTTTAATTCATGTAACATTAACCCTTTCTACTAGACATTGAATTTTAGTTTTGTCTGATTTTATTGATGCTGAAATAATTTTCTGTTTCTCATTCACAAAAGAAGTAAAAACAGGATCTATGATAGTTTCCTTTAAATCAGTTTCAGATTTATTTCTAAATAATGAATTTTCAAACTTGAAATCAGATTCAATATCTGATAAGCTTACTAATTCTTTGGGTAAGGAATTAGCTTTTCTCAAGGGCACTTCAGTGTCTAAACTAACAATATGTTTTTTCTTTTTTCCTATCTAGTTCGGATTGTCTACTATATATGCAGGGTTGGGATCATTGTTGGATCTAGTATAATAGACTTTCTTGGGAGCCAGAATGATTATTGTATAAATACCCACAACCTTTAAACTTAACCTTAAAGTAGAAAAGATATTAAAAATCTTCCTCTAAGATTAAACTTAAAACTGGAGAGTGGTTAAGTCCCCTGTATGGTCGCCAGTATGTTATCACCCTAGTAATTTCTTAGGTCATGGGATTTTGATTTATAGTTAAAGAAAAATAGTGGTAACTAAGAACCTCTTTTGAAATCTAGGATATAGCCTTCCTAAATTCCGAAGAGGGATCTCTCCCCAAGATTTAGCTTGATTTTTGTTATAAGATTTTAGGCTAGGTATGATTGGACAATTGGTTTGTTTTGAATGTTTGGTGGGAATAAAAGGTACTTGAAGGTAAACCACAGAGGGATCTACTAGACCATTGGGCTATGGAGTCAACATTTTGGCAAGCAGAGCTAGGAAATAAGGTCAAAAGAGAAAATGTACTAAGGACATAGTAGATGACCTTCAAAGGGTTTGGAAATAGGCTTTTTGATGAAATGGAAAGATCTGAACAAAAGGGAAATGAAGGATCCTTAAGTTACAGAAATGAAGATGAAAGAAAGGGGTCAAACAGGGACTAAGAACATTTAAGAATTCCTAAGTCCGGTTATCAGCAGAAAACATATCAATAATTAACTAGTAAAAAAAAGGGAGCTTTTGACACTAATCCTGTATAAATCCTCCTAGTCAATCATTCAAGATAGAAAACATGTAAATGTATGTATGGAACTTAGAAAGATAAACTCTGAAAACAGGAAAATACTTGACTTATTTGATCAGCACAAGAATATTGAGTTATGATGTCTGTTTGACTTAGTTCCAGTCTGATGCTTTACAAATCGACTCACACAAACTCCATTGTATTCAACAAAAATGTCTATATAGTAGTCTTGACAAATTTTATTCCACCAAAATACTTCGAAGAGTGAAGTATTTATACAAAATTATTACAAAATATCTGAGAGAGATGTAGGAATATCTCAAGGAAAAAATAAATATTATTACATAAAAAAGAGGGAAAGCTGCAAAACAAACTGGCAAGCTGTCGTCTTGTTAAGGAAAATAGAACTAATTTATCTTATCAAAATTGATTTTTTGCTTTGTTGTAGATGCTTGCTGGCACTTGGAAACAATATCTTTTTAGAAGATAGCTTGGAAGACACTCTTTTCAATTTACATTCTTTAACCCATGCTTCACCTCTGATATTTTTTCACGTTGTCACTTTTTTACTTTACTACTGTAAAATGAATAATTACCACAGTAAAAATTGATTTCACTGTTTTATTCCCAGATACTCTTTGACTCTGCTCTTTCACCTGATACACTTTTACTGTAAAATTTTACCCTTTCTAAAAATGAAGAATATGACTGTATTTGTTCTACTCTTTTTGCATGATGTTATATCAAATCAGTGAATTCCTTCCATTGTTGATCACTTAGTATCTTCAGGCTATTCAATTTTCTGTAGCTTTCATCGGCCTCGGTGTACTTTGCAAAGTTGGGCTTGGTAATGAAAATGTGATTAATTTCATTTTTTAGGAAAAAAAAAGTTCTCAAAGTACTCTAAGATAACTTTTCCAGTTGGGGAACCTTGTGGCAAAGGCTTGTTCACCTATTCTTTGGCATATGCTTTGATATTCTTATCATAATTTGTCTGAACCATTAATTTTTCATTGAAGCCATGAATGTCTGGAAGGCCTGCTTATGTCAATACAGTGTATTTGGCCAGGAACTTTGTTATTGACTAATTCATGTCTTTGCATCTTTCCTCCAAACTGTTCATTATATTCCTTTTACTTAGGACCTTTTTGATTTTTAGTATGGTTTCAGTCCTATCCTGAATTTTTAGTTCTTCAAGCTCTTCTCTATTTTTACTGTTTAGAAATGTAATAAGCTTTAAAGCTTGAGATGGCTTATCAGCAAGCTCATCTTTTGTCTGCTGAATTTATACTTGTGCTGCTTTGAATAGATCTCTCTGTTCATAAATGATTTGAATGGAAGGCCACAGTAGATGTATGCCTTGAATTATGTTATTACAAAGATAGTTTTTGATATATTTTACATGTTCACTGAGATTGACCTGTTACTGTAGAATCTTTACCTGCTCTTAAAGTCTATTTTCTCTCTGCTCATGTCTCTTAGATGTTATCAAAGCATTCTTGGATGAGGATTCAAGATCTTTATTTGCTTTATTTAGGTTATTGATCTCAGTGTTCTTAAGGGACATTTCTTCCATAGATTTAACTAGGTCTGTTGTACCTGTGATGCAGATGATGCAGTGGCAGAGGTATCTATAGATGTTATTGACACTGTAGTTGCCAATAATCCTTTTGGTGCCAAATGATCTGCCAGTGTAGAAGGAACAATAGTACTTACAGTTGGAATTACTGTAGGAATGGAGACCTCATTTTCTCTTATCAATGTTTCATTTTCCTTCATTAGAGTTTCTATTTGATTCTCCATTTCTTTGATTTGGGCTGTCATCTTCAGTACTAGCTGCATAGTCTCATCCTTTTCTTTTTTTTGTTGAAGAATCTCCTTTGCCTGTGGATGCTCACTCTATGGAAGTTTAAGTTGCTTTCTCAAGGCAACAATATCTTCATTCTTTTGTCGTATGAGTGTTTTAGCAACTTCAATATTGGAGGGATCCACTCCAGTTTCTATCACCAAATCTTCTAAGGACTTGATCCTCAAATCCTTAGCATGTAGAGATGCTTTATCTAATTTCACTTGAGTTTGTAAATTATACACAGTCCTTTGTAGCATAGTAGCACTCATAGTTTTGTTAACCACCTTTGAATAAAGCATTTCAGTAGTACTCCTGTGGAATACAATCTGATCTAATTCATGTATGGTGTTAGTATGCATCTCTATATCTATTTTAGTATAATCAGTAATTGACTTTTGATCTGCAATGGTGGGTTTCAAAAATGACATGATCATCCTGTTGGTGAAGTAGTCAAAAGCAGTAAGCAATCTGTCTTTGTTTCCTGGCTTTTCTTTGAGGAATTTAGAATAAACCTCATTCTTAATTTCTTCATTTCTTTCTATGATTTGTTTGTATTTCTTTTGAATATCAGAATCTATCTCTTCTGCTGCTTTGGAAGAGGAGGGAGCTTCTAAATTTACCTACATTTCCACTGTTTCTCTGTCCTATTCTTGTGTTGAAATTTGATCTTTCTGAATTTCTGCTAGAGTTTCATTCATAATCATAGTGGCTTCATCATTATCTAACCACTCATCATCATTGATTTCAATAGCTTTGTTTTTCTCAGCATCAGTGATTTTTTCCCTTTTGTTGTAAATAATTTTAAACTTATTCTCTGTAATGGTCTCTGCTGTATAGCCTTCTTCATTCCTGGTCCTTTTATTTGAAGCTTCTGTCTGCTCAGTGACTATTATTGCTGTGAATTATTTGTCTGTTTCTCCTTCCTTGTAGGATCAATAATTTTATTTTCTATCCATTCCATTTGATTTGCATATTTTTCGATTTATGGTCTGGACTCATGAAAGAAAGGTGTTAATTTACATTTGACCCTTATGTTACTCAAATTGCCTTGAGGATCATAATTCCAATAAAAGATTTCTTGGAACTTGAACTCTGATAATTTGATAAATATTTCTTTCAGGGCATCCTTGTTATTTACAATGAAGGGACCTATTTGATTTTTGAGCTTAAACTATGTCTTCTTTTTGAAAGCCATAAAATTCACTGCATCTACATTCAAAATTTGCCTCAAGTACTCCAAAGAAAAAACCCTGATAGTTAGAAATTTGGGAAATTTATAAGGGGCCAGGTTTGCTCCAAATATCCTTAGTTTTGTGTGATTTTCATATAGGTAGCAGTCACCTACTTTGCAGCTTTCAGACAACCGTAGAATCCTCTTTATTTTCTCATTAACCATTGGTTGCTCTATCTTGTTCAATAAACTCATGGCTGGTCTTATAAACAAATCTGTGAAGTCCTTGTAGCTGAATTCATTTCCATATTTTCTGAGTAAAGAAGTCCAAACTACCACCGAAATAGGTTTACCTTCAACATCCATCTTCTGCAATGCAATTGGGAACTGTTCTACTTGGAAAAATAGGAAAAGGTGAAATAGATAGGATGAATATTTAAACACTCCTTCCTTAGAAAATTTGGTCAACTGATAGTGCATGTTGTCAGCAATGAATTTAGCAAAGTTAAATGTCATTGCAGGAGGTTGCCCTGGGGATAAAGTTGAAAGAAAGCCAAGAATTGATGCATCCATGAACTCATCATTAGAGTAACCTAGTATGAAGGAAAGCATAGATATGATTTGTCTAGAAGATTCAAGAAAATAAGATGTGGAATAGGGTGGATTTACTTTTGGAAAATCAACATGAGTAGACATGAAATTTTGCAGAATGATAAATTTCTTAGGGAAATCTAAGTCTAGGTACAACTGAGTCAAATCTTCAATTGATAATGAGACTACTCTTGGATCATGGTTCAGCTAGAGCATATGATTAATGGATTCTGCAGTTATAGAAGACAAGACTTCTCTATCTATGTTTACAATACATCTCTAGTCAGGGACATAGTGTAATTGGCATAATATAATTAAGTCTTGAGCTAAATATGTGATTGGGACCACATATTTAGGCAAGTTTGAATCCCATATAGGTATTTCATTTTCAACTTTCTTCACAAATTTCTCATGACACCAGTTATGTACTTCAAGTAGATTGAACTCTAATGTAGCATCAGTAATTCTGTACTCTAAATCAACTAAGGAACTGCTCTCTTCAGAAATAATAGGTGGTTGTAAAGGTCTGACCACTTCAGTAGAGTCTGCTATTAGGGCTGGGGTAGGCTTATTTATCTTAGTAGGTTCAGGGAGTGGAAGCTTGCTTGAGGTAGATTTTTAGGCTTTAGGACCTCCAGTCTTAGGGATGACCTATTTTCTTGTCATTTTTAAGAAAAATAAGCAAGATTAGACTGTTTTCTTAGTTAATATTTTGAAAACAGGGGCTAATTGAGAAGATCTGGGAGAAGTTTGGGAATCTGGGCAAGGGTTTTGGGATGAAAACACAGATTTTCAAGGTGCAGAGGACTGAAAAGGGTTTCAATGGTTCTTTAAATAAAATTAAATTGTGGAAGTTTCTTTCAGATGGATGAAAATGGCTTTAAAACAGGGTTAGGAGAAATGTAAATTTATAGAAAAAATTTGTTAGGGTTCGCCTTCTTTTTTCAAGGTTTGGGTATTTCTAAACTGGAAATTCATGTCTCTGTAGCTTAATTGGTCTATTTTAATAGTCAAATAGGTGAAATTTTCCTTTGAATTCGTGAATTTGTAGGTTGGAATACTGAAAAATACCTTTGTAGGTAATTTTGGTGGTCGAGAAGAGTTTCTGGTTGTATCAGCTTGAAACTGCTCGCAGTGGTTTCTAGGTGAGGTTTTGTGGTGAAATCAGCTTCAAAGGGGGGAAATTGGTCAGAAAAGTCTCGAACTAAAGTCTGAGCGTTATTTCTCAATGGGCGGAGGCACAAAGGGTAAGCAAATAGTGAGAAATGAAGGTTAAAAACCTTAGATTTTATTAATTTGCACTGCATTGATGGCAGGTCACAGTCAATGGTGGGAGCAATTTTTTCTTTCAATGCAAAAACCATTCAACGATATCGTGTGGCTGTTAGGCTGTAAGTGGTATTTCACTTTTGGAATGCGATCAAATGAAATTGAGACAAGTAGCCGTGGGTGGTTTATGAAAAAATCTTTTATCACGCAACTTTTGTCAAAAGTTGAACGATTACTTTTGTCGTGCGATACGCAATCTGCGTTGTTGGCTCTTGAAAGATGATGCGAATGGTCAAGATGACTTGGGAAGCTGCAGGGATGGATAGATGGGGTCTGGGAAAAATAAAAGCTATTGATCTGATATGGTAAAGATCTACGTTCAATGTTTAACGTGATAAGGAATGGTGGGGCATGAGGCTTGCATATCACATTAAATTTGGACCATTAGATTAGAGTGATTTTAGTTGATCGGGTGACTAGGAATTAATGTGGAGGCGTCGAATTAATTTATAGGATAACAGGCTAGTATATATAAAAGAAGTTTATATATAGGGTAAAGTGAATGGGGGTGGGAGTAATGGTGTATGTATTTATAAAAACATAAGCTTAAAATACTTAGGATAAAAGGACTTAATGGGGTGATGGGCAATACAATCTTTTTTCCACGCTGTTTTAAATACAAAGTATGTAAATAAAATGCGTTCTTTTGTGTTATTTTAACCTTATTATATAGTTTTAGATTTATTTAAATGTCTAAAACCATAGGGGAGCGGGGTATTTCTTTATTGGTAGTTTTATGTCAAAGCGATAATTTCGGGATGTAATTTCAACATGTGAGTAATATCTTTGAAATAAAAAGCATATAATAAGGGGTTTTTTGGGGAAATTAAATTAAAGGAGTTAGATTAATAGGACTAAGATATTTTATAGGGGGTTAGTAAAATAAGTTAAATGTTAATCTGAAAAGGGACAATGAATACTCAAAAATTCATAAATAAAACTAAGGAAAGTGAAAATTAGAATAAAATTTCATTTTCATAACTCATTCACTTTTACTTAGTTTATCACGTTTTTTTAGGGTTTTATGCTTTGTAAAATGGAGGAAGTTAATCAAATGGGCCTTTATGTAACATTTATGTAAGAAAAGAGTTCTCACTTATGAAGTTAAATGGTGATGAGTGCATGAAGGGTAAATGATGCAAATTTCTGGGAATAATATAGAAAATTAACATTTTCAACTAATCAGTCATTGAGCCTTGGGTCCGGTCCCAACAGAAGTCAAGGAAATGCCTTGAGCCTCTTTCACTGTGTTAGGGTCCCATGATTTGGCCGATTGGTGAGCCAAATGACGATGTAACATCAAACCAAGCTTTGGAGCCCGAGGACCTAGCCTTCCTGGACTCAGAGAGGGCTCTCTCTATATGTGTAAAGGATATCTGTGTGTTTGCTTATTTGTATTCTGATTTTAGGCTAGTTATGAAGTAAGTTTTTGATTTTTGGTTTTTTAAGTTGTGAGGGATGAAACTGATCAAAGATATAAAATAGATAACAAGATGTAGATTAACTGGGCTATGGGGTCAAAAGGTCAAGAAAGCTATAGGATGACGATACAAGGCTGTTGAAGGGCCGATTTGATTTCAAGGTAGAAAGGATCTTTGGGAAAAATGGAGTAAATGGACATCAAGTTTGTGAAAGACGAAGGATTTCAAGTGTAACTAGTTGATAGCAGACATAAACATGTCATAGCAAGCCATTAATCATGCTAAATGTAACTATGAGCTAATTAATACATAGAAATCAAACATTCAAGCCATGCATAGAAGTATAAGACCCTCTAACTTTGGGAAATGGCTATCAGAATTTGGGGAAAACACATAAGACGGAATAACAACTCAAAATACTATGCCGGAACGCCTAAACAAAGTCTTTAAGTTATTGGGCACTTTGACAAACAAGCTTTCATAGTTTTAGGCAAAGGGCTAGATCGGGACTAGGCCTCCTTGGTTCAAACAAAATGTTAATCTTAATCAGTCAAAGAGAAAGTTTCATGGCTGGAACTATGGACAGTCATAGGTAAGCAGGGCACACCATACATCCTACTCAACATGCATAGAACTATTAATGAAACTAGCAACAATATCCTTAAGTTACTAAAGAGCAGTTAAAAATTCTTTAGTGCAACTAAGGAAGAAGAAAACATAAAAGCTATGAAGATTCAGGAAATTTGAGGTGCCTCCATGGGCATATCTCAAATTTATTCTCCACTGATCTATAGCAAGCAAGAAACATGTATCATGAATGAAAGCTAGAAGACAACAACAAAGCAAGAAACACTATACCATTCTACCATGTCATGGAATCCATCAACAATCCTTCATCATCCATCCAAGAACATTCAAGAGGCATTCCAAAAGCATAGCACAAGTATTTTCTCCAAAGCTCATATGACCAATATATTGCTTCTCTTCTCAAGTTCAACCTTGTTTACAATGAGAGCTTGTGGAATAAATAGGCTCAAGTGAGGAAAACCTCATGGTTCAACTTCCATCCTCATTGGCCTAATCAAAATATCTAAACTTGTCCTTGAGGCTTTGCAAAGCCCAAGGCACAAAATATCCCATAAAATATCTTAAAAAATGCTAAAAATGGGAATTATATTGACTTTTCATCATTTTCCAAGTGCAAAAATAGCTAAATGCACATTTGGAAAAAGCAGATTTTTGAGGTTCAAAAATTAAAAAAATACTTCAAATTTATATCAGAAAAAGATTCCCTGACTTGCCGGAAACATCTGGCAGCCTTCCTGATGTCGAAATGAAGCTCATGATAGCTCGTTGGAGAGCTATGAGTGTCTAATTTCTGGCGCAATTGAAATCACCTCAATCTGATGCCTGGAAGTCCTCCAAATCTGTACCTGTGTGTAAAAAGCCAGAAAATTGCAGACTGCTGATATGCCGGGCAGAATGTGCAAAAAGTGAGCATTTTTCGCCTTTTTGGGGGGGCGAATGATCTCCAAATGCTCTGAAAATCGCTGAGGGAATGATCATGAAATTATGGCATCAAATGGTATCATCCTCCTCCCTTGAAAAATCCTCAAAATGAAATGGCGAATTTATGAGTTTTTGATCAAAAACCCAAAAAGGCCAAAAAACCAAAACATGTCAAAATGTGCCCAAAATCAGTGTGTATGACCCTCAAGGGTCCTTGGCAACATTTTCTGAAGCTTGGGCCCAAAATCCAAGTTTAAAGGTGTCTTTCTTTCTTTTCTTCTTGAAACTGCCGTCCTTAATCATCATCCTTATGCTGCTGCTCAAACTGCTGAGTTGCTGCTGTTCAGCACTCTCCTCCTCTGGTTCCTGCTGCTGCTCATCTTCACCACTGTCATGTTGCTCCTGTTGTCTTTCCTAGAGGGACATCTTGATCTAGATGTGCTCCTGAAACACCAAACTGCTTCCAAGTCTTTGGAATGCCTTCTTTAAACCAAACTCTGTTTCACCTCTCAATCATTGTTTGATCAAGGTGAATTTGATTTCAAAATGCTGTGTGGGATGAATTTTTATGATATTAGGTCTCTGCTCTTTGCAAAACAAATCTTGTCCTACCTTTGTATGTCATTCAACAAGTATATTTAAGAGCATAAACACAGTCAACCAAAAAGTATATACATAGTGAAGGTCACTGTGTAAAAGGGTAAGGTAATAGAGCTTATTGTGTTTTTATGATGTGGCAACAAAAGTTTGTAGCTTTCAACAATAACCAACTCCTTCTTAAACCAAAACACTACCCTCTTTATACTTCTCTATTTTCTCGTATCCATTTTGAAAATATCTCCGAATTGCAATGGTAGCTTTACTCACTGACGTTGCTTCATGGAATGGAAAGCTTAAAGCACTATTTTTTGCCCCTTTAACACACAGAAGAAACTTTTGATCAATAAACAAGTGACATATGTATGACCTCCATGGCTGAAAATAAGATTGTTGCTTCATTTTTCAAGTACTAAGTCTCTGCCTTTGAAATAGCGCCTCCATCTTTCAATATTCCTTAGAAGGCAGTTTCATGGGCTTCTCACAGCAATAAGAACTTACATTCTCACTGTTTTACCTTTATAAAACACAGAAAATCTTTGATCTTTTAAACAAAATGGTCAACCCTTCCAAACACTGCTTACTTCACTGCATAAGGCTGACATAAGCTATGTTTTTCATCTCAGTTTTTAGGGCAGCTTTAAGTTTTCTTGGGGCAAGAAAAAGGCCACCCCTCTTTCAGCAAATTGTAACATAGCCCTAAGACCCTTTTCATACCAACACATCTTCACTCACACCAAGGCTTTTACTGCCTCAAAAGTTATTGAAATGTGTTTTCAAACACAAAATCTATCTCAGCCTGTCAACCCTCTGTTTGTTTAAGACAAAAATGATACTAGGTGTAATGTGAAATGTCTTCTTTTGGTGTAAGACTCTGTTTCTTCAAAATGCTGCCTTCCCAACCTTTGTACATCAATCAACCAATATCCAAGATGAAAACACAACTAACAAGGATAAAGACAGTTAAAGGGGTTTCTTGTGGAAGGGCACCATGCTTTGGTGTTTGAGGCACTAGGACACTCTTACCCTTTTCAAAAGAAGGCCAAACACAATCCTTTTAGCTTCAAGACCTTTCCTTCCTGTTGGTAGGCCACTCCATCAGTGGATTCAAAACTCACAAATACAGCCAATCACAAAGTGCATACATTCAATAAAGACCACTGTAAATAGGACAAGGTGGCAGCTCTTGCAATGTTTTTATGTGGTCACAAAAGTCTGTAGCCTTCAAATACCAATAAACTCCTTTTCAATCAAAACATTGTTGTCTTTACACCCTACTGCTCTTTATATCAGTTTGACAATACCTTGAGATGCGGATGGTAACTTGACTTACTGCCTATGCTTTATGGAATGGAAAGTTAAAACACTGTTTTATCCCTTTAACAGAATTGAAGAAGCTCCCTTGAAAAAATGCTCATATGATGACTGTGTTGAAAATGACCTACTATTTTCATTTCTCAAACCCTGTGTTTTCGCTTTTGAAACAGTGCCTTCCTCCTCTCAAGACTGTTTGAGGGCTGTCTATAAAGTCTTTTGACATCAACAAAAGTGGACCACCATTTAGTTGTGCTCACTGCTGGACGACTGTAGCTTATTGCAAACCCAAACATTTTTTAAACAAGCACAACAACCCTCCTCCTTTTTAGAAGTTTTGGGTCTCTTGCTATGTCGATGTTTGTCACCATGTCCAACCATTTTGCCAAAACAATCTCAACTTCCGGAGCTTGAAAATCAATGATAATCTTTGCTTGCATGGTTAAGCAGCTCTTGGAAAGAGTTTTTTAAGGTTTTTGGTGATTTTCTTGACCATTTCTACAGGAGTGCCGCGTGCTGCTATAGGCGCGTCACGCATCAGTTCATCCCTTTGGAAATTTTCGGCCTAAACGCGTTGCGCAGATTTCTGAACGTGTCGCGCAACTTTGCAGCCAATTTTGAAGGCCTTCCCGGTGTCGGAATTGGGCGCAAGATGGCTCGTTGGAAATCCGTGGAAGTGTAATTTCCCAAAAAACTTGAATTTTTTCATTTGGAGTCCATTTGATTGTTCAAAAAGTGATTTTCCCAACACTGGTCAAAACAGGTGAATCCTGGTGCAGAAATTCATCGAGCTGTTTGTAGGCCATTTTTGAATGCCTTCCCGGTGTCGGAATTGGGCGCGAGATGGCTTGTTGGAAAGATAGGGAAGTATAATTTCCAAATATTCTTGATTTTTTTCATTTGGTGTCCATTTTTGTGTTCAAAAACGGACTGTCCCATCACTGGTCAAAAATGGTGAATGCTGGTGCAAAAAAACATAGCGTTGATTGCAGGCTACTTTTGGATGCCTTCCTGTTGTCGGAATTTGGCTTGAGATGGCTCGTAGGAAAGCCATGGAAGTAAATGTTCCATAAAAACTTTAATTGTTTCATTTGGAGTCAATTTGGTTGTTCAAAAGCTGACTGTCCCATCACTGGTCAAAATGATGAATCCTGGTGCAGAAATTCTCCCGTGACATCTGAATTTTTCACGCTTCTCACAAAACATGATACCTGTGTAGAAACTGAAGGAGGTTTTTATTATTTAACCTATGAGGGACAAAAACCTCTCTCAATTTTGTAAATTTCATCTCCATTTGGTCAGAAACACATTTTGAACCGAACTTCCCGGGCGCTCCTTAACCTCTGTCTTTGTATGGCTTTGTCATAATGAATGGAATACTCCTCAAAATGATGTGGTAATATATAGTTTATGAGGTAGGAAGTTCTTTGAACCATTCTTAAAAACTTGTCATTTTATCCTTCCAAACTCTGCTGTCTATGGAGGTGGCCATAAAGACTCTGTTATGCTTGATTTGTGTATAATGGGAGATTATTACAAAATATTGTTTCAGCCTTTACAAATGGTCCTTCAGACCTATCATGAAGCTTTCCTCATTATCTGCTGATGAAGGTCATGATTGATTTTCTTTTTTTCATTTTGGATACCTTCAAACAATGGTGGGCCCTCTACTTATTTGGGAAGGAGGCCTATGCTTGACAACTGTCATACCAACTGTACTTTTTGAAGAAGGTCTTCAACACCATACTACTCCATTTATTTTGAAATAGGGACCTTGTATATTTTTGAAGAAGTTTATAAAAATACCAATCACTGCAGCCTTAAAAAACCCTAAGTATCCATTGTTGCTGTAGTAAAGAGGCTTCTTTAAACCAAAATTTGCCTTACTGCTGTTCATCAATGGAGGTGATCTACAATTTTTGAAGTTATTTAAAACACCTTGACCCTCTACTTTTAAATGAAGGAGGTCCTATTGATCCTATTCCTCAGCATCTACTCTTTACTGGAGGAGGTTATCAGCATTTTCCCAACCACATTTACTAACCTTTTTGGACTGTGTTTGCGGGGGTACATTGAATTTTCTCTCGGAATAGTGTTTTTATCCGAGGCTCAAGGCAGCATAAGAAGCAGTTGTCTTTTTATGTACTGTGATGATGTCCTTGGGAAAACTTATGCATCATTACCTCTGAAGGAAAAACTAGAACACTGCAGATCAACCTTATATCATTCATCTGTATTTGTGTGGCTTTGAAGGATGATATCAGCTTTTTAGGGCAACTTTTTACCTTTGAAACATGCACTCCTGCTTTGTTATCATTGCAACTCTCCAACTACTGATGGAAAATTCTTCAGCACGAGACTTATTTGGACTTGTCTCCTTGCTTTTCTCTGGAAACTGTTTGTCATTCAATTTTCCCCTAGAGGGAAAAATCCGCCTTTTGATGTTTTGCATTGTAAGAGGAAAATTTCTCTGAGCTTTATGAGGATTATAGGTGTCCTTTCAACTGATGCTTTTCTTTGATTTGGAGGTGGAACTCAGTCATAATCACTTGGGCTACATTATCATCTTTGACACATTTTATAGGGAAAAATACCTTTCTTTTGACAGTGGCATGCTCACATTGCCTTTACCGGGTTTCAGGACTTGAAACACATGTCATGATCTGTCTTGCACCTTCATGTCTCTGCATACCTATTTGCAATGTCTTTCTGTTGAAGAAGAAACTTAACTGCCACTTTTGGTCATACCAGCTTATGATGAGTAATCTGAAGGTCATCCCCTTATGAGTAGGAAATTCAATACCTTTGAAACATAATTATCATCATTGGCCTGTGTAATGACCTGTTCTTTAATTATCAACAACATTGTTTTGTTTGGGCCTAGACTGCTATATTGGAAAGAAAACTTGAAAAGGGACCAGCTTAACTTCTGTCTCAATCTGCTGAAGATTGTTTGGTGAGCATGCTTGACTAGGGTTTCTCTTATACATTATGGAAGGCAAACAAACTTTGAAAAACACTACAGCTTTTACCTCAGCCTTCAGTGATCACTTTACTTCAGAAAATCTGAGCGACTGTCTCACTGTTCATTAAACAAACCTATGCTTACAGTCAGTTCGCAATTCTTCAAGTCAATATTAGCCATCGCCCTCTGCTTATGGATGAAGGAGGCGCCTTAACCCTCTGCTTATAGATGAAGGAGGTTCTTGGCCATGACAAATTACAAGTCTGTTTGACAGTGTTGTCTTTCTTTTACTGTGTCATCATGCTGAATGAAGCTGCAAGAGTTTGATGAGTAACTCCTGGCCCTGCAGATGTCTCTCAGGCTCATGTTGACATTGAGAAGCAGTTGTTCTTCTAAATGTGTATTCAAGAATTTTCTCCTGAGATGAAGATATATTTCCTGTCTTTGTAAAATCCATAAAACACTGTAAAACACCTAATAATCAGCTTGAGACTGTGGTCTATGCAGTGCTGAGACTTAGGGGTGTGTAAGTGGTGCGACTTAGGGCTGTGATCAATTTCATTTGCAGAGTGGGAGGTCTGTCATGATTGGTCTGTATCAGATGGAGGTTTTTTTTGCCTTTTGATGGTTGCCAAGGGTAAAATGCCTTAAAGCGCCACTTCCTAACTTAGGGGAGGCTTTTGAAACAGAATTGGATTGTCCTTTTAGAGCTGATGGGAAGATCAGTAGGGCTAAATCTAGATAGGATAGTGATAATGAGTTTTAACCTTGACATGGGCGGATTGAAAAGCAGGAGGGCGAAAAATTTTTATGAGGGTTTTCTAGATGACAAATTGACATATGGAGATCAGCTTCTAGAAAACTCAGCTATGGATCTAGTCATCATTAACAAATGAAAAATACTGATGACTAACACACTGATAGTTTAGAATATCAAATTTCTATGGGGAGGGGAAATTAATTATTTCCAGCCTGGTGAAAGATATTTACAATGATGTTTCCCACCTTCTTCTACCTACCCACTCATATCTTAGAACATTTTTTCTTCTATTTTAATCAGGTGCATTTGAGCTAGCAACCTTACAACATTTTTTTTTTTTGAAAGTAGTAAACTATCTAATTATATACTTATTTCATCCAAGAATCTAGATTAAACTGTTGGATACTTTTATTCTCTACCTAACTACTGAATTGTCATGATTAAACTGTATGACAATTCTTTATTCACTATCTATAACATTTGAAATTGAAAGATGACAAGTCAAGATTAAATTGTTTAACTCATCACAAATTATGGCATTTATTAACACTCTGCCATAATCAACTGCAAAAAGTAAAAGTAGTGGCATTTAGACTTGCACACTTTCATGTTTTATTATCCTTTTTTCTTTTGGGGTATATTATTTTTTCTTAGTCCTTTGACTTTTCTTTTAGGACTTATTACCCTCTTTTTGATTTTTGATTTTTTTTTAATTTTTTTTACAAAATATGGGAAAATAACTTGTAGAAAGCAAAATTTGTACATATTTACAAGACTACCATCAGTTAAGTCAAAATTATTAATCCTGTATTTATCGGTTACTAACATCGACTTCACTTGGGGATGACATTTCCTGGTGGATGGTCAAGAACTCTGATATCAGTAGCCTTCAACTTTAACCTTGGTGATGTTGGAAATGTTGTCATTGATGGAAAAAGAACTGGAAAAGAAGGAGCATCTGAAACAGTAACCATGAAAAGAGGAAAAGCAAAGTAACAGCAGAAGAAGAGTGCATAATTGAAGCAGAATTGTCCAGAGACAGAGTAGGAGAAAAAGGCCATCAGATAGAAAAGAATAAGTGAATGTTCTAGTAAATGGTAATTCACCCTGATGGAATCTGTGATAAGGAAGAAATCCATTGAAGGAATTAATGGTTGCGGATATATTATGGTTTTTCTTGCAGAATCAAGAACTTGAATGTACAGTTAGAAGCGGAACTGTGACAGGATAGAACTTCGAACATGCAATGGAAGGTTGATATATTATAGCAGAATTGAAGACACAATGACATTGAATTGTCTCGAGGTGATGTTTGTGAAGAAATCCCATCCATTGATTCTTCATTCCCCTCATAGAGGAAGCCTGCGTATAACTAACTCTATCCTAATGGTAGGGAAAATCCCGTCGGAAGAGAACTACATTTGTTCGTTGTTTATTGGAAATCCTGCCGAAGATAGACCAGAGTTAACTAAGTAAGAGGGATATCGCAAACCAAGACTAACCCTTTGGAATCATGAATGGAACCTGGAAGGAAAGAGGTAGAACGTAACAAAATGAAGTGCGACGGAACCCTGCGTGGAAGAGCGGAACCGTGACTGAGTGAACAGTAAAGGCGGTTTATGGTTTTCATCGCACCACCTATGCGGAGTGAGCGGTATTTGAGGAGTTGGGAGCGATTCCATAAATCATTCGACACGTGGCAAGGTGGACCCACGGAAAACCCCTTGTCACTGTGCACCATCGCGCGTTATTGTTCGACCCAGGATGCCGAGCGATATTGATACATACCGTTGATTTGGGAAGATGCCATTGGACGGTGGCTGTGTTCGGAAGGTGCATGAAGGATAACCCAAGTATGGCATGCCATTGCATGTTATTTCCCATGCAATTTGCCCAAGCGATATCTGTCGATTTGGATGTTGCGGCGCGATGGAACGTGAGCCCTTCGATCGGGTCGTTTGTTAAGCACTCGGCCCCAATTTAATTTATATTGCTCATTTTTAAGGTCTATTTAAAAGTGCTGGTTATTAATATAAAGTTCTATTATATATTTTAAATTGCCTAAGGTTGTGGATAATGTTTGTTTATCAAATTCCACAAATTTGATAAATAAAATTCCAATAAAAGAAGGAATACCATCAGCGGTTGGATGGTTTTGACTCATGGTTTTACTAATGGCAAAAACTATATAAGGAGAAGATGATTATTGTACAAGGTGTGCATATGTAAAAAAAAAAAGGGTGGTGAATAAAAAAAAATTCTCTAAGGAATATCTGCATGGAAAAACTCTGTTCTTAATTGATAAATATGAATCTACGATGCACCCATGGATATAATGATCTGATGATGATGAATCTCTGGTTTGACCGACTGACGAAATCATGAAGAACTGGTGCGAGTGTATTGAAAAAAATGAATAAATCTAGTGGCCTGCAAGGTATGTTGTGGAAACTGGTGGATCCAGTATGAAAATTGATGGAACGTGGTCCGCAGTGGTGCTGAGGGTCGAAGCCTTCAGTGAGGGGGTTGTAGCTCCCTTCCAGTGGTAGCAAGTAAACAAGAGAAGGTTGTAGCCTTTCTGCAGGTAGGTGCCTGCGTGCTGGTATAAGTTTGCGCCAACATAAATTGTAAGAAGTTTTCTTTATAATAAATATTGAAGACTGAGATAACAACAGCGGTGGTTTTCACCCAAATTGGGTTTCCACCTTAAATACTAGTGTTCATATGTGTGGCTTATGTTTGATGGTTTGTTCTGTTATTTCTATTCATACTTACTGCTTACTAAACATCTGACGAATGAATGATGCAATGATCTTAGTAAAGACATAATAAGATCTCTGGACATACACGTTGGATTCTTTATAATAGCATATGGTTTTAAGAGAAAGAAAAAGGAAAAAAATTTCAGCCCTAATTACATAATTACCCATTCACCCCCCCTCTCAGTATTTTTCCCAACAATTGGTATCAGAGCAAGTCCTTCTGAAAAAAGCTTAGCCGCTAGAAGGAAGATCAAGCAAGATGATAAATCAAGATGGAACAGCATCTATCAGGCCTCCACTCTTTAACGGAAACAATTTAATCTTCTAGAAAACAAGGATGAGATCCTATCTTCAGTCTCTGGGAGCAGAGGTATGGGAAATTGTTGAAGGAGGATATCAATATCCAACTGCAGTACCAACAGATCCGACGGAAAGAAAGAATTATGAAACAAATGCAAAGGCGGTCAATGCTCTATTGGGAAGTCTAACTGAATCAGAATTTGTCAAAGTCATGCAGCTGAATACAACAAAGGCAATATGGGACAAAATCATTCTAAGTTATGAAGGTGATGCAAAGGTAAAAAGTGCTAAACTCCAAACTCTCTGAATTCAATATGAGAATCTAAAAATGGATAATGAGGAGAGCATTGCCAAATTATTTTTACGTCTTGATGATATTGTAAATCGTATGAGAAATCTGGGAGAAACAATAACCTAATCTACTTTGGTTGAGAAAATTTTAAGATCACTAACGGAAAAATTTGAGTCAAAAGTTTCTACTCTTGAAGAAAAGCAGGATCTTCAAAATCTTACTATGGTGCAACTTCATGGCATACTAACTGCATATGAAATGAGAAGAGGAGGACCATATGAAGTCAAAGAAGCAGTCTTTAGAGCTTCTACAAAAGGGAAGGAAGTACAAAAAACAAAAGGATCAGGATATATCTCAGAAGAAGATGAGGTAAATTTTGTAAAGAAACTTCAACTTGGCACAGGACGGTTCAGAGGTAAGCTTCCTTTCAAATGTTTTGATTATGGAAGAGTTGGTCATTATGCTACTAAGTGTCCTCATAAAGAAACACATAAAAAAGGGAAGGAAGTAGAAAGAAGGAATAAGAATTGGTTTAGCACTAGAAAAAGTTACTATACTCATGAAGATAGTGATGGGTTATCTAATAGTGAGGAAGAATGTGAACAAGATCTTAGACTTCTCATGGCATTTGAAAAAGAATCTAGAGAAGAAAAGGATACTTTTGAGGATGCTCTAGAGGACAATGATTTTCTTGATGAAAACAATCAACTCAAAATATGCTTAGAAGAAAGTAAAATAGCCATAGAGACTCTGAAAAATCAATTTTGAAGTGAAAAGGAGAAACACAATGAGAAATTAGAGTGGAAGTAGTAAGCTCAAGAAAAGAACTTGATAAAGTAAAGACTCGAATCTTAGATTTGATAAAGGATTTGAAACCTTGTGATGATTACTGCTGCACAACGTTTCTTCCCCTTATAAAACAGGCCTTGGATACTTGAGAATCTTTCAAGCTTGAGCACCAAATTATCTAAAAGTGCCTACAAACCAAAGGGCGACAACATAACGCTACCCGCAAGGGAACAAAAATCTTTACAGTAAAGCATGATTATCTCAATTCAAAGAACACTAACAGGAATATCTTTCAAAGAAACACCAATCAACAGTAAATTCGTTATATTATTTCATGATCGCAGAAATTTCTTCTTCAATGGACAATGTTTCTCATGTCACAATTTTGGTCATAAAGTTGTTCAATGTGTAGCATATAAAAACATCATGACAAGAGAAGCAAGAAAGAAAATGATTGATATTGAAACAAAGAAGAATACCTATAACAACTTTTCTCCTCTTCAAAATGAAGTTGAATGTGTTTATTGCAATAACTTTGGCCATGAAGAATCTGAATGTAGGAGCAAAGTTTAGCCAAAATAACATGTTCCTTCAAGCTCCAAAGTATGGAAAAAGAAGGAATTACAGGTTGAAAATTGTGGCATAGCGTTATTTGTAGAAGATGAAGAAAATCAATGGTATATTGATAGTGGATGTTCAAGACACATGACAGGTGACAAAAACAAACTTCTTGCATATAGTGCTCTAGTAAAGGAAAAGAATGTTACATTTGGAAATGATACTCCTGGGGTCATTAAGGGAAAAGGGTCTGTTTTCCTAAAATAAAAGGTGAAATCTAATGAAGTCATGTATGTGGATGGATTAAAGCATAACTTGTTAAGTGTAAGTCAAATGTGTGATCAAGGAACCGAAGTTGTCTTTAGTTCAAAAGAATGTGTGGTACGTGATCTTGATACAGGTAAAACAATTATAAAAGGAAAAAGAACTCCAAGCAACCTGTATGTATTGAAGAACTGCAAAGAAAAATGTTACTTGAGTAAATCTTCAGAAAACTGGCTATGGCATAGAAGGTTGGGGCATCTAAGCTTCTCTCAAATCAACAAATCAAGCAGACTTAAAGTTGTTCGTGATCTTCCCAATATTACTCTACCTGAAAATATCATATGCAAATCTTGCCAATTCGGTAAGCAAACCAGAGTACAATTTAATGCCAAGGAATGATCATCAAGTAAGCCTCTTGAACTCATTCATACTGACATATGTGGACCTGTGAAGAAAAATTCAACACGTGGTGAACAATACTATATCCTATTTGTTAGCACTTGAATCTACCTTAGGCTGAAATAAGGCAAAATTCAAGGCAACATCAAACCACGCTCAGCCTCGTAGCTAGCCCTACGAGGACAGGAGAGGGCTCTCTCCGGGTCTATCTCGGAAAAAGGTTTTCAAAGGGGCTGAGATGACCTATAATGGATACTGATTTTAGGCTAGTAAATAGATATGAAGGTTTGATTTTGATTTTTAGGAGGTTTTGTTGAAAAAATGGGAAAAACAATTTTGGGCTCGGGGATGAGGCCAAATCTTTGCAGAATTCGAGTTGGGGCAAGGTAGGCAGTAGTATTGATGCTTTTTGATTATGTGTATGGATGAATTAGAATGAAAAGGAGATGAAGAGGGCAAGGGAGAATATGGATCCTCTCCAAACTGGCGAAAACATATAAAACTAAACAAATTCAAAGGCAAAGCACTGGAATCGATGGATTCTACCTCATTTACTCATTCCTTTAGTTTCAGAAGCAAAAGAAGGGAATGGCATACATTAAAAATTAAAGAAATTACAAATAACTGAGAGAACACACCATCAAAACTGAAAGCCAGAAGAATCCCAACAGGTGCTGCAAAACCTCTGATCTTTCCTTAGCCAAAATGCAGAAAATATGTACAATAGTGTGCCAAACTTTTCCCAAGAGTCCAACCTCTGATAGTGTTTCAGAAAATACATAATATAGACCATCCTAACCCCTTCCCACACCTCTAGGGGTCGAATTCCTCCTTCTAGGAGCAGTTTCAACCAATTCTAAACATGGAACTGAAATCTAGGCATCCAAACAACTTGCCTCTAAAAGGAGGGAAACTGATTCATTCATTCAATTTTCACTTTTTTGTGAATGAATCCTCTAGAAAAAGTAAATAAGTGAAAAAGTTACATCATGTACATCAAATTACATCAAGAAAAACCAGAAATTACATCAAGAGATGAAACTAGTCAAAACTGGCCGAATTTCTGAGCTGGAAGGCAAAAATTTGGTCAAAATCCTCTATGCACCGCGCTCCAAATCTCTATGCGTCGCACTACTTTGAACCTATTTTTGGGGCACTTCCCAGAGTTGAAATTGAGCTCATGATAGCTCGTTGGAAAGCCCTAGATGTTGGCTATCCAAAACAAGTGGAATTTTTCAATTTTGAGCTCATTTTCCCCTCCAAAACTTCAATCTCCCAAGAGTACTTCCTGCTGGTGAAAAAGGTGGCAGAAAGGTGGTTTTCATGGTGTTTTTGGCCCTTAAGACCACCCAGAACTTGATGAAATCTCTAGGCCATTCCTAAGCATGCATAAATTTCCATAACAAACCCAAAAATATCAAGTTTTTCTCCTGAAGATGCTCCAAACGTAAGCGCGCGTCGGGTGGCGCGACACGTAGAGCAGAAAAATCTGTTTTGCAACCAAAATTTTCAAAATGACAAAATTTTCTCCAAATTCCTTGAAATTTGGACTAAGTGTCCTCTGTCATATGCAATGTTGGGCCAAGGAAGCGTTCGCCAAGATTCGGAGTCAATCATGCCCTTTTTCCTCCTCGATGCTTTTCTACAACTTGACCTTCAAGTTCTTGATTTCTTGCTTTGCAAACCTGAGTGAGCGCCCAAGTAATGGTATGTCATGTTCCTCAAGCTGTTCTTCTCTTGGTTGACCTCCTAGACACATGTAACTCAGTGGTCTCGATCATAGAAGTAGCCGTCTCCATGGTATCTATGCAAGGTGTATGTTGATTTTTTCCTCAATTGCCAAATTATGTGCCAAAACCAAATGAGGGACTATGGGAAATAGGGCAGTGAGGATAATTGGGTTCAATGGAGCTTTGTCAAGTGAATCTATAGTGTGAGGACAGTCACTTTGACCGTTTTGGGAAACTTGGGATTTGAGGAAATTTACAAGTGGTATTGGGAATGGGAATGAGATGGTATGAATGAGCTTTAGGAGTAAATATGGTTTTTAGAGATGTAAGGAGATAAGAAAAGGGATGAGTGTAGTGGTGAGATAAATAGTGAGGGGAGGAATAAACAAAGTGGGGAATGGAGTTTTTGACACCAAATTATTTTTATAATACCAACTCAAAACCTTAAGGAGGAATTTCTTCAACAATATGATAGAGTTGGTTTTCGGCATTTTAAATTCTCATGATCAATCACACAACCAACAACAAGCATGAGCTATGGCAATTACAAGGTCACTTGAACTTACTTAGAGCAAAGGAGAGCAAGTCGTTTTGGAATTTTTATGGAGAAATGAAAAAAAATCTCACTATCTACCCTATGCACCACGCACCATACCAACGCGCCGCACACGCCATGTGCGCCGTGCCAGTTTATTTTTACACTGTGAAAAATTGCTCAATGCGCCGCGCACTCCATGTGCGCCACGTACCAACCCAATGCGCCGCGCCATGAATAACTCATTTTTCAGGAGGCTTTTGGAGGCCTTCCTGATGTCCAAATAGGGCGTGTGATAGCTCGTTGGAAATATATTTGAGTCTACTTTCCAACCCAAATGGAATTTTTCAATTTGGAGTTCATTTACCCTGTCAAAAACTAAATCTCCCAAGACTGGTCAAAATGAGCAGAATGAGGCTGCCTCAAGGCAGAGTGCTGTTGCAGTCAACTTTTGAAGGTTTTCCTCAACTCAAAATTGAGCTCATGATAGTTCATTTGAAATATATTTGTGTCTATTTATCATTTGAATCATCAAGCAAGTCATTTGGCCAACGAAGCTAGGAGAAATCTTGATTTTCCCAAGGTCACTTCATAGGTGCATCAATTCTCCCAAGGCGATTGTACTTTTGACATTTCTCTAAAACCATGATACATGTGTAAAAAGTGAAGGAGGGTTTTCTTCTTTGGCATGTTTTGGACAAAAAAATCTCTCATTTTTCCAAAATTGATCTTTTATTGCTTTTAAAAATCATTTGAGTGAAACCTATCCTGATGTGTGAAACAAGGGATTTGTCGAAATGAAGCGAAATGAAGGGGATAAGGGGCTTCTAAATTCTTGGGGAAATTTTGGGAAGTAGGGAGGGATGTTAGGAAGCAGTGGAAAGTGGAATATCAGAAACTGAGTGAGGGGAAGGGGTCCAAAATGGAAAAACACAGGCCTAGCCTAGAAAATTGCCAAGTTGTAGCAAGAAACTAGGGTTTGTGCAAAAATGAGGAATTTGGGGGATCTCAGTGATGGGAAGTGTTTAATCAGGTACATTAAGGATAGAGGAAGGTGTATGAACATCAGGATACAATTTTTTATGATGATTTGACCATCCAAGAGAAATTATCTTCAAAACCCTAGGAGAGGGAAATGAACCTTACCTAAGCACAACTGAAGCATGAACGAGGTGTAAAACGACCCTTTGGAACTTGAAATGATGATGAAAACCCTCTGAATGATGGTACACTCAGCTGAATGATGGCATGAACCGACATTTGGACAACTCTGGAAGGAGTGAAAGCAAACCCTAGACCTAGTACTTAGTGAGCAAATTTTGCTTGAAGGCTCACTGAAATGACAAAATTTGACCCTGACACTTTAAGATCACTTTGTAAGAGCAAGTTTGATCACTGGAGGAAGGATACAAAGACTGACACTAAAATTGGCTCTAATGGGGATGGTAGCTCCTTGGAGGTGCCAAGAATGGCGGATCTTTGGGAGAGCAGACAGTGCCTTTCGTCCATTGGGCAATGGAGTCAAAAACTCAAACTAAAATGCATGACTGAAAATTGATGACTTGACGACACAAATTGACTCTCACTCAACTAAGAACTGACTCGATACTTAAACACAACCAAAAAACTGGAAATATGCTCAATATGAAGCTTATTCAATACAACCTACTCTAACAATTTCATTCATCACCTGATCAAGTGAAATGAAACAACCAATGCAACCATGTAAGTATTGCAGCCGCTGTTTGGATTCTCCGCAAGTGCTCGTTTATGAACAACAAGAGAGAACTAGTGAAAGGCAACTCCCACGAAAACTTCTGAACAGATCCGTTGAATACTATGGATTCTCTATCCGCCTCCAAAAACACTGCATAAGGATCTTGAAATTCATGCACACTGGGACTTAGCTCATCCAATGGATTACTTCTCTTCTCCTCATACCATGAATGCAAACTTTGATCTGAGCTTTGTGATGAGCTTTGTGACGAGACTCCTGCTAAAAATGACAAAGAGACTGGCTGCCGGATCAAGTCTATATCATTACACGTTTCAAGCTCACATGTAATCAATGGAGAAAAACTTTGACTGCAGACATCATCCAACACACGAGCAATAGGATCATCAAAAACTTGAGAAGACTGCCGGGATGTATCCATTGAAACTGTATGACATCCTACTGGCTGTTCATCTTTTCCTTTAGGGATATTACGAAGATTTTTCTTTAAAAATTGAAATGCTTCGAAACAAAAGGGCACAGAATCCTCTTGCATCATTAAATCATGTATCTCATCTTCCACATCTTCATCTGTAATCTGACCTTCAATTTCATTTGGTGGCTGCAAATCTGATGCTACAAGCTGCTCATCTGAAGATTTACTATGCAATTTACCCTTCAAAAACTGGAATGATTCAAAACAAAATGGTACAGAGTCACCTTGTATCATTTGATCATATGTGTCGGCTTCCATGTCTTCATCTACAACTTGACAATCAATGGTTTTCGGGGGTTGCAAATCTGAATATGAGAAGTCTTGAACAAGGTTTTGATTGCCCTCAAGATGGTCCAAATCAAGACTTGTTGACAATTGATTTCTGATTGCATGGAAATTGTCTCTGATGAACTGAAACGAATCAAAACAAAAAGGCAAATATCCTTCACTTACTTCAAAATTTGCTGCACTTTCCTCATCATTGTCATAGCTGATATGCATCGGTTGATCACTGTACTCGAGCTGCTGAAAGTGAACTTCCTCCTCGCACAAACTAGCTGCTGATTTGTCTGCAAGATTAGCTTATGTTTGGAGAACATAATTATCATCATACTGATCAAACTGAGGCAAATCATCAGTATACAACACATCATCAAGCATACATGTCATATCAACAACTCTCTCTTCTTCAAGATGATCTATAAAGCAATCACTATGACAACTGGGATAAGAAACAAAATGTTTTGGATCAGCAACTTGTTCTTCCTCAATCAGCGAGCCATGGGCTTCAACATTATACTCATTCTTTGTGGTTTTCTTTTGTATCATCTCTTCTACTGCACCTACCAACATGTCAAGCTTTACCTCTAGAGATGCCAATTCCTCCAGATCTATGTTTTTCATCTCTTCCTCTTTCAACCTTGCCTTTCGGATCAGCAAATGAGCCTCTACATTTACTGCACTGTTCTGCATCTCGTGAAGTGTTGCAATATTCTTTTCTCTTAGTTGAAACTCCATTTCTGGATCAAAGGCACCCGGGTAGTGCAAGAGAGCAGATCTAGGAGAAGGTCTTATATCAACTGGCATCGAATAATAAACTTGGTTAAATCTGATAGAAAATTGTTGTACTGTCTCCCCTGGAAATCTTTTCAGCTGGTTATACTCTTCTATAATAAGGAAAGGATTCTGTCCGATCTCCCACCTGTCAAGGAAAACTTCGACGAACTGCTGGAAATCTGAGATGCTCGCATTAGGCAAGGTTTTGAACCAACTCTTCACTTGGCCTTGAAAAGAAAGAGCAAAAAGCCTAATACTAACATCTTCATCATCAACTTCAAAAAGTTCTAGAAAAGTCTCAACATTCTACACATGTTGCTCAGAATTGACATTGTTACATTCACCGTCAAATCTTGGTAGATATAGGTCATAATTTTTAGGGAAAGCATGAAGAACAGAAGGTAAAACAAGAGGTTTATACCGATCTGGAATTTTACAAGGTGTAGGGGTATGTACAAGAGCTGCGGGATCAGTTTTGTTTTCTTTAGGCTCATCACTCTGAAGAGAGTCATCATAAGATGTGGAAAAATTAAGGAGGCCAGGATCAAAGGGAAACTCAGTATTTACACTTTTTGAATAGGTCAAGTGAAGATTTTGATCACCTTTATCATACAACAAATTCTGAAAAACTTTCAGGACAGCTTCAAGACCAGCGAAGAAGTAATTTACAAGAAAGCAGATTAGATCATGAATACCATTCCACTTTAGATACCTGAACTTTGTGTAATATCATTCCATTTTCTCAGAGAAAGAGTCAGTCCTCCAGTGGAGTCTCTACTTTGAATTGGAGTCACCAGGTGAATGATTTCAGCCTTCTTATGTCTGATCGTTGTCCACCATCAACCATCAGATCTGAACTTGATACATGTACTGGGGCAATTGGAAGTCAAGTGTCACGTTCACAAGCTAGACCGGAGATTGACTGAAGCAGCGTTTATCTACTTTCGCTAATGCAAAGCAAAAGAGTTTCGAAGGCTACCTAGCTAACTTCAAGCTCCGTCTGTAGCTTATAAACAATTAACACCAACAAGCAAACCATTTCGTCCCCAGTATGGTTGCCACTATGTTAGCGCTCGAATCTACCTTAGGCTGAAATAAGGTAAAACTCAAGGCAACATCAAACCAAGCTTAGCCTTGTAGCTAGCCCTACGAGGACGGGAGAGGGCTCTCTCCGGGTCTATCTCGGCAAAAGGTCTTCAGAGGGGCTGAGATGACCTATAATGGATACTGATTTTAGGCTAGTAAATAGATAAGAAGGTTTGATTTAAATTTTTTGGGTTTTTGTTGGAAAAATGGGAAAAACAATTTTGGGCTTGGGGATGAGGCCAGATCTTCGAAGAATTCGAATTGGGGGAAGGTAGGCAGTAGTATTGATGCTTTTTATTATGTGTATGGATGGATCAGAATGAAAAGGAGCTGAAGAGGGAAAGGGAGAACAAGGATCCTCTCCAAACTGGCGAAAACATATAAAACTAAACCAATTTAAAGGCAGAGCACTGAATCAATGAATTCTACCTCATTTACTCATTCATGTAGTTTCAAAAGAAAAAGAAGGGAATGGCATACATTAAACATTAAATAACTTACAAATAAATGAGAGAAAACACCATCAAAACCTGAAAGCCACAAGAATCCCAATAGGTGCTGCAAAACCTCTGATCTTTCCTTAGCCAAAAATGCAGAAAATATGTACAATAGTGTGCCAAACTTTTCCCAAGAGTCCAACCCTGAAAGTGTCTCAGAAAATACAATAAATATACAAGTCTAACCCCTTCCCATGCCTCTAGGGGTCGAGCTCATGCTTCTAGGAGAATTTTGAACCAATTCTAAACAAAGAGCTAAAATCTAGGCAACCAAACAACTTGCCTCTATAAGCTAGGAAACTGATCCATTTACCTGATTTTCACTTTTTTGTGAATGAATCGTCTAGAACAAGTAAATAAGTGCCAAATTTACATCATGTACATCAAATTACATCAAGAAAAACCAAAAATTACATCAAGAGGTGAAACTAGTCCAAACTGGCCGAATTTCTGAGCTGGAAGGTGAAAAACATGCCAAAAACCTCTATGCGCCACGCTCCAAAGCTCTATGCGTCGTGCTACTTTCATCCTATTTTTAGAGCACTTCCCAAAGTCCAAATTGAGCTCATGATAGCTCGTTGGAAAGCCCTGGATGTTTGATATCCAACACAAGTGGAATTTTTCAATTTTGAGCTAATTTTCCCCTCCAAAACTTCATTCTCCCAGAAGTACTTCCTGCTGGTGCAAAAGGTGGCAGAAAGGTGGTTTTCATGGTGTTTTTGGCCCTTTTGATCATCCAGAACTTAATGAAATGCTTCGGCCATTTCTGAGCATGCATAAATTACCATGAAAAATCCAAAAATACAAAGTTTTCCTCCAGAAGGTGTCCCAATCATAAGCGCGCGTCGGGACGCGCTACGCGTTGGGCGGAAAAACCTGTTTTGTGACCAAAATTTTCAAAAATGACAAAAAATTCTCCAAATTTGCTGAAATTTGGAGCGAAGATCCCCTATCATGCCTCATGCTCTGCCAATGAAGCCTCGTCCAAGATCCGGAGTGGATCAGGCCTCTTTCGCCGTTTAAGTGCTCTGCTCAACCTTCTCTTCAGGATCTTCATTTTTGCTCTGCAAACGTGCATGCGGGCCCAATAATGACCTTTCATATGACAGAGCATGTCTTTGTCTCTATTGGGCTTTGCCAACAACTTCTCCAGATTAATTTTAACATGCATAAGGTTGGTCTCTCGCTCAATTGGTGTCATGTCACCAGGTCTCTTCCGGGCCAATTGTCGATCTTCACGGATTCGCCGCAGCTCTACAAGTGTGTGCTGATCCTCCAGCTATTTGTTTCACTGCTCCAGGTACTTTATCACCCATTGTGCTCTCTGCAAATTCTCTATCAAAGTACAAATCTCAGCTCTCTGCTCCTGGATGACCTCCCTCAGTTTCGAGCTAGGAGAGCTCGCATCAACATTGATGAGTATAAAATCAGTGTCTCGGCCTCCTGAAGGGCCCTCATTGTGCATAGGCCTCTTGCCTCTGTCCTGAACCTGTACCTGTGCTGATGTCGAAGGCGAGACCCCTTCCACCCTGGGTGGAGATAATACTCACGCTGCTGATGAAGTCAACGAGACCCCTTCCACCCCGGGTGGAGATAATACTCGTCGTGTAGCTGCAAATAAGGCTCTGTGGCCTCGCTGATATGTCACATACACTGGAGCACTGATATGCTCAGTCTCAAGAATATCAAAATGGTGTGAAGGCTCTCCCTCATCATGAACTACCTCGGGAGGCGGCTGTGGCGCTGCAAAGAAGTCACGAGAAATGAACTCCTCCCATACAATTCCCTGCTGTGCGAGCTGATGTACCACCATGATTTTGATGAGCGCGTAATGATAGATGCTGTTATGCTGTTGCGCTGGGGTCTTCTTCTACACAAGGACCATCATCCGCTCTATGTTTCGGCACATGAAAAATGGAATACTCATCATACGTACTCTCGTGAAATGCATCAGCAGTCGGATATGGTATGCATACAAGCGTGAAAATCTGCCCTCACAGCTAAAATACCTGATGATAAGCTTCATCAATGGCGCATACTCTTCCCTCAGAAAACGGAACGGGAATACTCTACTAAGCTGCCTCATATACCCGGGTTTGATGTATGGCTCGTAATAAGATTTCTCTAGTTGCTGTCTCTTATTCCATTCCTCTCCTATGTTTGGTATCCCGGTGGCCTCAGCAATAGCTAGTGGTGTCAAAATGAAGTTTACTCCAGCAAGGTTTACATGGCCGTCATGCAAATGCAGAACAATAGGCGAGCCAGCTCATGATGATGTTGAGTTTGGGAAATCAGCTCACAGTATTGGAAACATGACTGCTGCCGAAAACAATCCATTGCAAGCGGGCATGCCTGCAATTGTGCCAAAGAGGTGGGCTCTTCCCTGACATGCCTACCGCTTTTATGTGACCTCCTCTGCACAATTTGCTCTGCTGTGGAATCACTGTCCTGCTCATACCCCTGCTCATAAGGTGAATCTGTCTCTGACATGGCGCTGTAATCAAGATGTTTGACAAATATATGCTGATATGGTTATGGAGAAAACAAAAGTTTGGTGTATGCCAAATGTGTCACATATGTAATACAGTGCTATGGGAAAAACCACAGTGATAAAAGTACTGTCAAGTGAGTTTGAATAGGAAAACAGCCACTGCTTGACTGCATGGGGATTTGGGGATTATGAGTAATGGGGGGGATTTGGGGATTATGAGTAACTGGAATAAGTGATAGTAGAGGAAGGACAGTTTAGGGATATAAATCAATGAAATGGGAATATAAAAGTGAAAACAAGAACATAAGTGAGCCCTTGAATCTTGTGTAGACTCGAATTTCTATCAATGAAGGGAAAGATGACAAGTGATAGGGTTTGGGATTTCACATGGGAACAAAGGGTAAAGGGACATGGGATAGAGGAATAACACAGGAACTGTGGTGTATTATGTGACAAACTAGCAGTGACCACAAAGAAAATATGTGTCAATGAAATGAGAATTGAAGCACCAAATTTCACGTTTTGAAAGACTTCCTTTTAAACCCTTGGAGCAATTTTGAATGTAAACATGGGTTTAAAACTTTCACCATTCAAACACTCGATCTTTTCCACTCCTAAACCATAACAGCATAGCCAAAAATCATGCACAGGCTTTAACACACTTACTTGGCACGGAAAGATTGTTTGAAATTGAAAAATCACTGAATGCTGATGAGTTTGGGGCTGGAGGGCTCAACGCGCCGCGCACAAACCCAATGTGCCACGTTGGTCTGGTGCGCCGCGCCCTTGTTAATTTACACTGCCAATTTTCGCTCAGTACGCCGCGCGCATTCTATGCGCCGTGCCTGCTTTGTGTGCGCCGCGCTCAAACTGTCAGCACACTTCCGGTCCTTCAACAATGAAATTTGTCTACAACCTCCAAATTCAAATTTGCTGTGAGAATTTGAAAATGTAACTTGAATCAAATGGTTTATATAACTTGGAGAAATGTCTTGCAAGAGTTGGATTTAATTTTTTCTTCCTCCACAACCTATTTTGTAATGTTTTGCAATTTTGGCACTTTGTCATTTAATGAAACTCTGTCCTTTGGCTTTTCACTGATTTTCTGAGTTTTGGACTGATGAAATGTTTTGATTTTTGCAGGGATGTTGGTGTTTAGATTTCGGAAAAGACCAGAGGCTGCATTGAAATTTTTTATGGTGGAAAAAGAAAAAAAAACATGATTGTTACAAAAAATGAATTCGACAATTTCTTATTCAAAACAGAGTTTTGAACAAGAAATGTCCTCAAATGTGTTTGATGATGAAAATTTGAACTAATAACCTCTTCGAAAACCATCCTCATGGCCTGCGAGCATTTATTAAACATATCAAAGACTGAACCCTAGACTCTAAAACTAAAAGACTCTTGTTGACCAAAATAATCATTTATGACCATGAATGACGTGAACTGAACTTCGATGGATTTTGAGGAATTTTAATTAGCCTAGTAGGTACAAGCATGAGGGAATACAAGACGACCAAACCCTCTCGTCAGTCAATGGCATGCCCCTAGCGAAATGCAATGAAGTGAAGTGAGCGAGACACCTAAAAATGATATGCAAAAAACGAAATGATCTCTAACGGAGGGCTAACCAGACCGACCCTAACATGCTCCATGGCATTCAATCCGAAACAGTCGCAAAGCTCCAAAAGCCAATTTCTTCAAAAATCCAAGTCTATGTATTCATCTCCATAAAACAACCTGCAAAAACAATGAAGCCTCCATGCAGTATTTAACTTGCAAAGGAGGATAAAAACCCTAGCTATGGTTTTAGAAGCCATTAATTAGACATAAATGTCATTTTGTCCTATGATACCATGCAAGGCCCAAGGCACAAATATCCTAACTTAATAAATGCAAAAATAAATTCTAACATAACTCCTCAAGTAACTCTGGAGTGATTTGCCTTCAAAACCCCCAAAATGTCTTTTTCAATAACTCCAAGTGTCTATTTTTGACTTTTCGGAAAGGGCGCAATGCCAAGGTTCAAGGGCGCAATGCAAAAACTGGAAAAATTTCTCTTTTTGCAGCTGAGATTTGGAGGCCTTCTTGGTGTCCAAATGATGCAGGGCTAAAAACCTAACCCAAATTTTTATGTGGAATTAACTTATAACCTCGCTCTCCCTAGGACTATAATATTTATAGAGTATATAATTCGAATGAAAAAAACATTACAATGGTTTCAAACCCCCTCTTCCAAATCACTTAATCAAGGAAGAAGACATGAAAGAAATATGCAACTCCTCCTATTTTCTGTTGAGATTTTGGATTTTATTTTTGGCTAAAACTCTCATAGATAAAGCCAACAATAGATTTTTGTTGCTAATTTGATGGCATCAAATATTGAAGAGGAGATAATTAATCCTATTTTGTTGTGATAGGATTCAATTGAATTTATTATTCAATTTCTTCACTACATCTACAGGCAGATGTGAGAAATCTGATGTTGTAATCTCTTGTTGATTAATAAGAAAGCCGATACCTCTATTTGGTGGATTTAGCCTAGATTGGTTGGGTGAACCACATTAAATGCTGTCTCCATTATTTTATAAGTTGTGTCAATTTATTTAAGCTTTCTGCTGTGTTAGTTCATACAATTGGTATCAGAGAATTTAGGTTTTAATAGACATATTTAAGATCGATATGCTGCCAGCAAAATCTAATTTCCATACGCTGGTCTAGTATACATGAGTGCTATGTGCATGGTTGACCTACGTGTGAAGCAGTCGGCCAAGTGTGGAATATTGTTAAGCAGCGTGGAGGTGATTGCATGCATGGATCAATCTTGGATTGATCTGTGTGGTCACTGTGTGAGTGCAGAACAGATCTACAATTAATCTGCCCAATGTTCAACCCATCACAACTTTAAACCCGTGCCTGTTGAGTGGGAGGAGCGTCAACGAATTGAGGAGGCTAAGGCTATAGAGGGTTGGGGACGCTGGTTTAGTCTGCCCATATAAAATTGAAAGAATGGAAGCCTTACTGCGTAAGTGACTTCTGCCGCAGTGGAATTGAGTGAATTGACCACGCATTCATAAATTGTCTGTTGATTAAAAAAGTGCAGAACTAAAAACATTTCTAGACATGCATTTGTTTATGTTTACATAATTAACGAATTTATGATTTAATGAATTATGGTCATGCGTATGAAGTGGATTATATGCATTTGTTTCCAAGTTATGTATTTGGAATTTACATAAATAGATGCTATTTGACCATAATCAACTAGTGAATTGAGTGACAACGGGAGCTTGACAAGCTATAGTCAGCAAACTTTGACCAGAATTTTGGAGTCCAAATAATCCATAATGCTTTGAATACACCAGTGCATATGATTGCTATAAATTTTGGTTTTTAGGGTGTTGTTGTAGTTGGCAAATTATTGGAATAGGGTCTTGAAGAAAGATGTGAGAAGATCCGCTCTAGTACCGAAGTAAGGCGGTCAAGAAGAGTTGCTGCTATATCGGAGAAAAGGTATAATCCAGTGATGTTCGAAGGATTTTGCCAAGTCTTTTTTTTTGAATATTTCTGAAATTGATTGATTAATAAGGCAATTAAGGATCCATTAGAGAAGAAGTTATATTAACTATGTCAAAAACTCAAAGTGCTCGATTTGAGATCGAGAAGTTTAATGGGAGGAATAACTTCGAAATCTGGAAAGTCAAGATGCATGATCTACTCATACAACAAGGTGTGGCGAAGGAACTTTTGGGAAAATCCAAACAACCTTTTGCCATGACAGATGACTAATGGAGTGACATCGATGACAGAGCACTGAGCGGTATACGATTGAGTTTGGCGGATGATGTTTTATTTAACATCGTGTCAGAGAAAATTTCCACTAGTCTATGGAAAAAGCTAGAAAAATTGTACATGACTAAATCCTTAACCAATAGGATTCTTCTGAAAAGAAAATTGTACAGCTTGCGCATGAAGGAAGGTACATCAATAACTGATCATCTGAATACCTTTAATATTGTCTTGGTGCAGTTAGATAGCATAAAAGTAAAATTCGATTTAGAAGATAAAGTTGTAACTTTATTATGTTCTCTGCCTGAGTCATGGGATCATTTTGTTACTTTTATAAGTCTTATTTCATCAGAAACCCTTGAATTTGATGATGTTGTTGGAGCTATGCTGTTGTAATGTCCCAAATTTTGCAATAAAGTATTTGGGACATTAATCTTGCTTTTATTTTAATAAAAGGAATAAAATGGGTGAGGGAACCCATGTAGCAATTTAATAAACACTTCTAAGGTGCAAAAAGTCACTTAAGTGGCTTAAGATAGCAACCCAAGTGTGAAAAGGGCCCAAAGGAAAGTGAGCTAGACCATGGTTGACCAAAGTCAACAGCGTACCCTAAGAGGGGAAGCTTGCTCAAGAAGATTGCGTAGTTGGAGTGGAGGGAAACTTTAAAATCATAGAAACCCTAATGTGAGTGGGGTCCATACATGCTTTGCATAAAAGATGAAGGAGAGCCATTGTGGAAATTATTCTTGGAGATAGAATTTGAAGTTGAAGCTCTCTTCAGCTTGTTGCTGGTTAGCATAGGAGGGATTCTTGTTTAGGAATGCCCTTCTCTTTCATGGGAGGCCATGGAGAGATTGTTCTTCATCTTCCTCACATCATGGCTTGAGGCCAAAGCAGTCATCTATAGATACTGCGTTATTCTTGCAGCAAGAGAACGCTGGAGTTGCTGGTGTTGCAGTGAGGGACCTTCATCATCTCACTTCCGGAGTTGGTTTGTAGAGGAGAAGCTCATTCCTTCTCTAGGAAATCAACAAAGAAGATTTCTGGAGCTCATATTGCAGATTTGGAATCAGGCCGTATGTATTTCTCTCATGTCCAGCACAGTCACTTCTTCATACAGCGTTATTCTCAGAGAGGGTTTGCAAGTGGAGCTCATTTTGTGCACTAGTGAGTGCAATATTCAAGAAGGATATCAGCTCCTTCACTTTGGAGATCATTGAAGGAGGTTTCATTGTCATTGCAGCATCTATTTCCCTTCTCCTATGTTGTATTATATTTGAGTTGTAGCAGCTACATTGCAACTCCGACATTTTCTAGTTTTATGTGTTTTAGCCAATCCCTTGGAGAATTGATGCAATACTGTCTTTTGGGGTTAAGATTTTCTCCCCTATATTTATTTGAGCTCATATTGTCATATCATATTGTATATTTTAGTCTGCAGACATTTTCCCTTAGAGACTATGCAGTTATAGAGTAGTTGGGTTTTATGCAACAATGTATTCTCTTGTTTATGTACATTTTCCTTAGAGGCTCATTTTCACTCACCTTGAGAGGCCTTTTCCTTAAGGATCTTGTATAATATTTGCTGCTATACATTATGTATCAGATTTGTACTCTTTTTTCATTATATGTTGCATTCTTTCACTGCTGTTCATATTGAAGTTTTCATGCTGCTGAAGATTCCCTTATTGAGCATTGCCTCGGTATACATGTTGATGGGAGATCTGAATAGCCTGCTTAAGGTTATTTCTTTGAGCTTATATTCTGCGGGGGGTTTATAAAAGACATATTCTAAGGCATCCCAGCATTGGATTGCCTTATTTTCACATTTTATTCCTTATACAGCGTCCTCATGGGCATCTGGTGCAGAAATTCCTTGAAGGGAATTATTAGCTCTTGACAAGTTCTATTGGTAGAGTCTACTAGAGGGCCAGGTAGCCTCTAGATCTCATCCTTCCTTTTGAATATGACATATCCAGTAAATTCCCCTGCAATCAATCTCTAATATAGTTTAGTGTTGATTGTTAGTACTCCCGGAGTGGACAATAGGAACATCTAAGATGTTCCCAATGGAGTAAAAATTTCCCCATTTGGGACATTACAGTGGTATTAGAGCTTCGAACTTGGCTCAGCCTGTGAATTTTGAGTTTCAAAGAAGAAGAGGTCAGAGATGATGCAAAAGATGAGATAAATCTCATCAGTTTTGTGTCCAGCAACAACCTCTCCAAGGAGGTTGAGGAGATAGAAGAAGGAGAAGAGGAAGGACCATGCACTTCCTATTCTCACAGAGGAGTAGAGGAAAAGCATGGAGAACACTTGGAATTCGAATTCTAAGTGAGTATTTTCTGAATATGGAGAAAACCCTAGAGTCTTCCAAGAGGCTCTATCTTTTTTCACACTTGTTCAGCAGAAAGAGGAAAGAACTTGGTGGTTCAGCCATGGGAAGCATGTAAGGGTTTCTACTCTTGCAGATCTTTCTCAGATCTTGATCAAAAGATTTGGCCAAAGGAGGGAGGAGCCCTCACCACTAGAGGCAAATGTCAGCGCTGACACATTCATGGAGGAGTAGCCTCCACCTTCAGTTATTGAGGCATCCGACACACTTGAGGAAGAGAATCTTGTAGCAAGGTTCTTCTAGATCTCTCCAAGGTATGCATGACTTTGAATCTATCTTGGGGGATTGTACATTATTTCATGTTGATTGTCTTTAGGAAGGAACTTTCATTGCGCTGTGCCATTTTGAGGAAAGAAATCCTCATCATCCTCATGCGCTATTGATGAGCCATGCATCACATGTGAGGGTGGGGTTTTGAAATTTTGTCATAAAGGATATTGCATTTCAATGTCCAATGAAATTAAAAAGGATAAATATGTTTTTGGACAATGGTAGCTATTATGAAAGAGGTACCAAGTGGTAGGATACTTACACCAAAGAGCAGAGATTTGTGGTTATATGTGCCCAACAGAAATGTGGAGGATCCATAACCCATAGGTCCCAGGATATTTTCACACTCATTACATTTGATGGAAAAAGGGGAGAGTATGGGTGCATCATGATGGGGTGGCATTTATCTTACCACTCATTATGTTCCCATTTTAGATTGGGTATGGTGGAAGTATAGGGGAGAAACAGTACTCTTGTTGCTCAGATTTTGTTGCATGTTGCGGGAGCAAGAGGAGGCACTAGCATAGTGCAAGAGGATTGCTCTTTGATCTTGGATGCCAAGAAACACCTTCTTCATGGGAGGAGCACTACATTTCAGCAACATGATGGGAGAAGTCTTTGACAAGATTCATGTCAAATATGGGAGCCTTGAGTTGACAGTGGCCCTACTCCAAAGGCCAGCAGCGCTGTCACTTGAGAGCTTGGATTACTTGTTGAAGTGTTCTCAAGCCACTTAACAAGTGATATAATTTGGAGGCATGTAAATGATTTGCATGAAGGAGTAATGGAGGAAAGCATTCATCACTACATTTTGATTTTCTTGGCTTGGTTGCACAAGCACAAGAAGAGGGATCTACATGCAGAAATTTTGGGTTCTTCTTTCATGCATTTTCATGCATACTCTTCATTGATGGAGGAGTCCACTTGGGAGGGCATCTTAATGGATGTGTATCAGCATATGGCTAGATGCATAGCCCAAGAGATGATGATATGGTTGGCACAACCACTCCCCTACTATGTTGCAGTAAGGGGGAAATTTCATGGGAGCCATTTTAGCTCAAAGGCCAAGGTACATGATGAGGGAGGTAACTTTTTGTGACATGCCTTGTACTCTCTTATCTTTATGAGCAGCATATCAGATCAAGAGGGATCCTTCCTTCATGCATATTGTATTTGGTTGTACTTATGGTTCATCGCAGCAAAACGATGGCTATTTCAGCAGTGGTTTGTGGGGGAAGGCCACATAGTTTTGGTGTGCACTTTGGCACCAAATTTTGTTTTTCATGATCACATCTTGCAGGATGAATGTGGCAGAAAAAAAGTGGCTGAAAAGACACTTGTAAATTTATATTTTGAGGCAGGCCAATAATTCCCTGCGCTGGTTCCATGCATGGGACCATATTTCACCTCCTTGCTCTCATAAGTTTATGCTTCCATATGTTGCCGATGGAACGCTGTTCAAAGAAGGCATTGTTTTGGAGGAGGAAAATAAATTGAAGATGCCCATTGGGAGGGTGATTCTCCCTATTTTGCATGCTGTATGTTTCAGGAGAAACAATGGGCAGCCCATGATTGCCAAAGCTTCATCTCTTTCCTTCATGTGGGAGGAGTTATTTGGAGAATTCAAAATTTTGGAGGAGGAATTTCATGGTTTGTATGATTGATGGGGTGGCTTGGTTCTCTCATGAAGGCCATTTATTTTCAGCCATATATCAGCAGCAGCCCCATATGTATCATGAGGAGGGAGAGACTCATTAGGTGGATGTGCCCTTTGGGAGAGAAGACCTCCATTTCTTTTTCAGCACATGCTCCAAGAGGAGTATGAGAGATGATATGGTCACCATGTTCAGCCATGTATTTTTTTTTTTTTTCATGAGGTGGACCATATGATTATTGAATGCCATATGATGATGAATTCTGACTCATCACATATGAGATGATTTTGGCCAGCTTGTTTTGCAGCGTTGGAGGAGAGATCTTTTGGGGATCTAGACTTTGTTTTGCCTCTTGAAGGCAACAATATTGCATCCCAAGTTCCGTTTTAACTCCACATTCATCATAATTGGAGAAGAGGACAGCGTGGGGTAGGCTATGAAGCTTACCAAATTCAGAAATTCAGCCCAACTCTTTCATGAGCACAAGGTGGAGGAGTACTTCCAGGAGTTGCCTAGTTGGAGGGTGACTCATTTTGTTGGTTGATTGCTTGAGGATGGAGGATCTACAGGAGGATATTTCAGACTCCATGCCTTGAGTGGATGAATTTTTGCAGTTTATCCTTGCTCTTGCTTGAGGATAAGCAAGTTTTGGGAGGGGAGGACTGTAATGTCCCAAATTTTGCAATAAAGTATTTGGGACATTAATCTTGCTTTTATTTTAATAAAAGGAATAAAATGGGTGAGGGAACCCATATAGTAATTTAATAAACACTCCTAAGGTGCAAAAATTCACTTAAGTGGCTTAAGATGGCAGCCCAAGTGTGAAAAGGGGCCAAAGGCAAGTGAGCTAGACCATGGTTGACCAAAGTAAACAGTGTAACCTAAGAGGGGAAGCTTTCTCAAGAAGATTGCGTAGTTGGAGTGGAGGGAAAATTTTTGAGAGAAACCCTAATGTGAGTGGGGTCCATACATGATTTGTATAAAAGATGAAGGAGAGTCATTGTGGAGATTATTCTTGGAGATAGAATTTGAAGTTGAAGCTCTCTTCAACTTGTTTATGTTTAGCACAAGAGGGATTCCTGTTTAGGAATGCCCTTCTCTTCCATGGGAGGCCATGGAGAGATTTTTATTCATCTTCCTCACATCATGTCTTGAGGCCAAATTATTCATCTACAGCTACTGCGTTATTCTTGCAGCAAGAGAACGCTGGAGTTGCCGGTGTTACAGTGAGGGATCTTCATCATATCACTTCTGGAGTTGGTTTGTAGAGGGGAGGCTCATTCCTTCTCTAGGAAATTAGCAAAGGAGATTTCCGGAGCTCATATTTCAGATTTTCCATTAGGCCATATGTATTTCTCTCATGCCCAGCGTAGTCCCTTCTTCTTATAACATTATTCTCAGAGAGGGTTTGCAGGTGGAGCTCATTTTGTGCACTAGTGAGTGAAATATTCAGGAAGGAGATCAGCTCCTTAACTTTGGAGATCATTGGAGGAGGTTTCATTGTCATTGCAGCATCTATTTCCCTTCTCATATGTTGTATTATATTTTAGTTGCAGCAACTACACTGCAACTCCGACATTTTCTAGTTTTATGTGTTTTAGCCAATCCCTTGGAGGATTGATGCAATAATGTTTTCTGGGGTTGAGATATTCTCCCCTATCTTTATTTGAGCTCATATTGTCATATCATCTTGTATATTTCAGCGTGCAATCATTTTCCCTTAGAGACTGCGCAGTTATAGAGTAGCTGGGTTTTATGCAGCAATGTATTCTCTTGTTTATGTACATTTTCCTTAGAGGCTCATTTGCACTCATCTTGAGAGGTCTTTTCCTCAAGGATCTTGTATAATATTTGCTACTATACATTATGTATCAGATTTGTACTATTCTGTCATTATATGTTGCATTCTTTCACTGCTGTTCATATTGAAGTTTTCATGCTGGTGAAGATTCCCTTATTGAGCATTGTCTCGGTATACATGTTGGTGGGAGATCTGAATAACCTGCTTAAGGTTATTTATTTGAGCTTATATTCTGCGGGGAGTTTGTACTAGACATATGCTAAGGCATCCCAGCATTGGATTGCCTTATTTTCACATTGGCTTCCTTATACAACGTCCTCATGGGTAGCTGGTGCAGAAATTCCTTGAAGG
>CM076578.1:1991030082-1991185360 GCA_034641835.2 Pinus albicaulis
CTCACTACGTTGTGTTTAGTGTTTTTCTGATGTTTTTGGTTTTATGGTTTTATGTTAAAAAGGAAAAGAACTAAGTGTTAGTAAAGAGAAGTGGATGGTTACACTAAAACAGAGCAAAACCTATTCTAAACTGTGTATGGCACTAAAGAACAAAAAATGCAAAGCTTGATAATGACTCATAGCAAGGAAATAAATCACAACATGAACTCAATAACTCATAACATGAACTCATCCAATTCATTCATTAGAAATATGTTGGAATAGCTTGAGAAAAGGACAATTTTAGTGCAAATGAGGTTATCCTAAGTAAATAATCATCTTACAATATTACAAAGAATCTCATTCATGGCTAGAAGTTTATTGGAACACAATTGAAAAATATTATTTGTAACACAATAATATTTCTACTCTGAATTAACTTGTAATGCTAATATTAATCCATTCTGTAGCTCAACTTGTCACTACTAAGCGTCATCCGAAAGTTAGAGATTTTCTAGAATAGTTTTGGGGAAAAGCTTATTTGTGAAATTGCAAAAGATTGCAGAACAATCAAGGACTTAAACTGATATCAATAATTCCTGTCCATATGATGATGCATTAATAGAAAGTCAGAGCAAGAGTAGTTTGTAAACAATGAAGGTCGTGAAGTCTAATTTTGATAGTTAATACAACCTAAAGAACAATGGATAACACTGAACTAGAATGCAATTGATCAAACTTGAAACACAGTGACCACAACTAAACTAGAATGCCATTAACTTAACTTGAAATACAGTGAATTGAAACTTAACTAGAATGCCACTAATCTAACTTGAAATACAGTGAACAGAGTTGAACTAGAGTGCCATTATCAAACTTGAAATATAGTGACAGAATTAAACCAGAGTGAAATCTACCTCCGGAGTACTAAAACTAGACTAAAGATGCAACTAATCACTTAAATGTTTCAGCTCTGTCCCATTCGGAGTTAGTGGTATTTTGGAATAATTTATAGAACAGGACTGGCTGCAACATGTTATGTAAATGAGCATGAAAGCATAAAATTCAACAAAACACAACAAAGCTCTAAAACACCACAGCTATGTCTCATCTGGAGTTAGTGATATTTTGGAAGAGTTCATAAGATCACGACTAGCTGTAACAAGTGATGTAATTGAGCACAAAATCATAAAGTTCAGAGAAATGAAACTAACTCCTAAATACTACAGTTATATCTCATTCAATATTAGTGATATCTTGGAATAATTCGTAAGAACAAGACTAGTCTATAGCATCCAATGCAAATGAATATAAAAACACAAAGTTCAGAAAATTGATTAAACTAGGAATGAAACAAGGCTAAGTTACTTATCTAAACCATATGAACAAAGCTTCTCAGGTAGCAGGGGACCTCTACCACCGGATTAGCACGCAAATATACTCAAGATTGACTCAAATCTTGCAATAAAGTGATGCTTATTTCATTAAAGGAGAAATTCTTCGAAAAAAAGAGTATTACGGTCTTCTGAGATCTAGCAACAAAACAAAATCTAGCTAGCTGTTTCTCGGTCTCCCGAGTCATACTTATAACAACATTACATAACTTTCTTTGAGATCAAACAGGAATAAATTTATTTCCCAACTAAAATCAAACTAGAACTATGGTGGTGGTCTCGTATTATGATTAAGGACATCTGTACAGTTCTTGTCCTATTAGAAGTCTATCTCCTAGTTTTGGTTTCCCACGTGCATAACCACCTGTAGACTCAAGTTCAGACTTTGTGGAGAGCAAGAAATGATGGGGGAGTGATGTGGAATATGACCATATGCGTTTTTCCTTGAGGTGACACCTGGAACTTGCGTAAACATGAAGATAGCTGTGGAATAGGCGATTGGCTATAGAATGACTGCGTTCTGTAGCTGAGTCTAGTAAAAAATTGCTACAATAACAAAATCATGAAAACATAACAAGTTAGTCATTATATACATTCTTAAAGTAATCCTAATCAATCCTATTGATCATTTAAGCCTGTAATTGATGAGGGACAAAGGAAATGAAGTGAAATGTGGTGGAAAAGAAGGACATCTTTGGGGCTTAATAGGTGCTTACAGGAAAACACAATACATTGCGATGTGCGCTTTTGCACTACCCTCCTGAGCTTGCCAGGTGCCCCTTTATGATTGCATCGCATCACAGATAACTTAACTTTGTGGGTGGCTTTAAAACTTAAATGAAAAACTTTTTAAGTGCGGGCGTGATGTGACTTAAAACTATGGTAAGTTCGAATTACATAAAACTAAGGAAATGGTAGAATACAAAGGTTTTCTATGGTTGGTAAGTGCGGTAAGATATATGGTGGGTCCTGTCGGATTGCATCGGTGGGGAAATAAAATTTTTGTTAAGCGTTAAGAGTTGTAATTTAAATCCTACGGGCTGTGGTATGCGGGGAGTAAACGAAGGGAGGTGTGATATGGAAATAAATTGAAATAACGAAGGTTTTCATGGTTGGTTAATACGATGAAGGTTTGAGGTGCATCCCACCGATATTGCATCGGTGGGGAAACAACTTATGTGAAGGGATTAAGAGGTAAAAGCTAAATTTTGTGGGCGGCGAAGTGCGCACACGGTAAGTCAACGTGGAAAAATGAAAATTAAACGTAGACATGGCTCGGGTACTCAATTTTGATTTTTTGCGTGGATTTCATGAAAATGTCTTTGGGTTCGAAGCTTGCTGCTTGTCCTTCCCTACATAGAAATTTACTGAAGCGTGGGTTGCTACCACATGTATTCATGGCAATGGTTGGGAGTAATTCCAACACCCCCCCTTGATCACAGTTTCCGCCATCAATCATTCCCAGACACTGACTGAGATAAAAAAAACTCTTATGTCTCAATGGCTTTGTGAGGATATCAACAAACTTTTCCTCTAACCTGCAATGCTGCAAAATAATTTCACCATTGTTAACTAATTCCCTTATAAAATGGTATTTGGCATCAATATGCTTTCTTCTCTTGTGGAAAACATAATTCTTTGACAATGCAATTGCTGAGCTATTATCACAAAAAATTGTGGTTCCTTTTTCTTGCTCATGACATAACTCCCTCAGCATCCTTCTCATCCAAACTGCTTGGCATGCTACTTATTTTGGAAATTATAAATAAACATACACAGAGGAATGTGATTCCCCCACAATATAGATAATGCAACATCGATCTCCCTCCAACGCCTGGTGGACTGCTACAACAATGTGTCACCCTAGCTGGAAAATGAGGTCACAGATCTAGGTTATAATCTCTCGGAGGGAGCTCTCAATGTTCGGCCCTTAACCCAAACACTGCCACTATCAAGAAAAAACAAGGCTACATGCTCCCTCTTCCTGTCATTGCATGATAGGCCTTCCTGGATGGTTAACTAGAGCGGGTCATTCAGTGCAGCACCCTCGTTCCTTTTTCCAATCTGGTACAACCAATCCTAAACACCCTCACTTGGAAACTCAACTGAGTTCTAAAAATTTCAAAATAAATGATCCAAATTTCGTCATGAATATTGATCTGGTTAGTTTGATCACTGTCAACAAATTCCATGTAGATCCCCCATGCAAGAAAGATAATAAACCCTTACACTGTTTGCAGTAAAATAAATAACTCGGCTAACTAGGATGATATTGTTTACCACCAAAGATGGAAATTAATGGTTGGGGTGAAAAGAATCCTCATCGAAGTTACGACAATAATTTTCAAGAACCCTCAGGCTAGTAGGATGAACATCTCAGATACCACTATAATATCCTAGTCGATAAAAATTATCACAAATGTAGCATACTTTAATATTCTGATTCAAGTAAACTTTCACAAATATATCATACTTTAATATTATAATTCAATTGAACTTTCAGCTAGAACGAGAAAGAAAATGGGATATAGAAATGTAGCCCTTTATTTATATTATTACATGGAAACAAAAATACATGGCCATACAAAAATATCTTAACCCTTGCAGTGGCATGCTTGATTACTCATTAAAATAGAAAAAAAGTAATGAGGCACAATCGTGTACCCTAGATGGATCCACTAGAAAAATTCACCATGTTTTTTTGTCTCCATATTAATACTAGAACGGGCCACAACAAGTTCTCAACCAAAACACAATAAGATAAATAAACTCAAATGAATACCAATGCATGCCTAGCTTCTATCCCCTTTTATAGGCTTGATGGACTCTCTAGAGACCTTATTTATTATTTTCCCTCGAAAAACGAAGGCAAATACCATGGACTGATACTATGGGAAAATACTACAGTAAATACCACAGACATATTTCATCCATTTTGACCAGATCAAGAAAGGTAATATTACATCCAATGTCTGTATTGATTCCCTTCTTTCTTCTTGATTTTCAAGGAAGGTCATTCCCAAAAGATATTTCATTTACAAATAGAGGTTGTTTGTCTACATGTACTCATTGCCTCTATTCCTCATCTATCCTGTATCTAGAATCAAATTTTCTGCTTTTCTTTCACTTCTACATTGGAAAGGGAGCTTCTCTTAGAGGATGCTTCCTTTTTTGATATTGACAACTCCTCGAGCTAGCATCTATTCATGGTATCTAGCTACAAACCCAAAAAAATTATTCTGAAGCTGAGAGTTGACATGACGAGCTCCTTCCTTGTAATACTAATGAACCTCTCCTAGGTGTTCCTCTGTCATGAAAGATGGTGAGAATTAATTTTTTCCTCTGGTCCAACCAACACATGTTGAATTGGGTTTTTAAGGATCTTGCCTTCCCATCCAAACAAAATAAATCCACCATGGAGCAGTGATGTTTATAGCCTAAATAAACCTAAGACAATTAATCTTTGTTAATGGCCCTGAAAAGGTTCTCTATCTGCTACCTCTATACTCCTCCTCCTCCCCATACCTTATTTTCCCTCCACTGAAACAATGTTTCTTAATAAATTAAACCTACTAGACTTAGAGCCAAACATAACCACCAAACCTACCCCGTCCTCCTTATCCAAGCCCTTTTTCGCCGCCAATTGCCAAAAATAGCACTATAATAGTTACAAAAACCAACCAAAAAAGTAAAAACCATGTTTTGAAGACTAGAGTTTATAAATATCAGAAAATCAATTGAAAAAAAACACGAGATGTTCGAAGCAAATCTATAGGGATATTTTAACAACATCAACAACACACCCAAGAAACGAATGAGAGATAAATATGGAAAATGTAATATTGAAGTAGGCCTCAGTCACAACCCACCTCTACCCTGAACCTTGAGATAGACTTACTACCTTCAGAAAGACATACTCCATGCCAAGCTCTACTAATGATAATTGTACACAATTTTTCCCAGAGGACTAGAATAACCGTTCCTTCTCAAGGAGATATGTTGGTTGATTTACTAGTCTTCCCATCTACTTTGAAACACTCTTTTCACTTCTCATCCTTCACAAGCGTGAAAACATTCTAAGACTAAAATTTTCCTCACCGTCTTCTTGTTTAGGATCTTTGTGCGCTGCCTGACCGGTCTCAATCTCCTCCTAAGACTTGTTCCAGGATGTCACACTGTGAAACAACAAATTTATCATCATCCTAGAGGTGAATGCTCAACCACTACAATGATCACAAACATTCATCTCACACCTTCGATTTCTATCTGTTATGGCCATTATATGCCACGTTACATGAAATCACCTTCAATTAACCTCAAAACACTCGTTCTTACAAACCCACGATGTTAACACATTCCTCTGCATCATCGATTTCAAGGTTCTCCTCATCCCAACCTTAATGCTTGAAATTTGTAGGGGTTTGATGCCACGTACCCCTATTTATTGGCTAGGCAGGGCAGTGGAAAACCCGCTCCCCCTTGTCTTGCCTTGTATCCTCATCTCTCCTGGGAAAATTATTTTATATTATTATTATTATTTATTATAAAATGAATTAATATATGAGCTATATATATATATGAAAAAAAAATGTAACAAGATTTTAACTATTGAGATTCACAATTTGATTGCTAAGTCTACAAAGGCATGGTTTTGAATCTCTCACCTCTTAGAAGGAAACACAAGTTGAAAAAAAGAAAGGACATAACTACTTTTAAGATAAATTTCAACATTTTTTTTGGAATTAATAAATTTAATTAAAAAGGAAGAACAGACATGACTACTTTTAAGATAAATATTCTAAAATATTCTCAACCTTTAATTTATGATTACTACTAAAAATATTCTAAAATATTTTATTGAATCCCACCATCTACCTAATAATTATTGATAATTAAATTAAAATTTTGGAAATCCTATTTAAAAATAGACACAATCATATATCCACTTAAAATATGGACAAATCTTGTTTGCCACATTGGGATTTAATCCTCAACTTTTTCCCATGAGATTTTCTCATGGAATTGAACTAGTAATTTGACAAATGTTGGAATTACTCCCCACCACCGCCATGAATAAATAGTGGTAGTAGCCCACAACTTCATTGAATTTTTTTGCAAAGAAGGATGAAGCTGAGATTTCAAATCCGAAGGCATTTTACGCCAAATCCAAACAACAGAGTACCCAGCCTTTCCTCTGCATTTATTTCTTACCTGTCGCATTGAATTACTGTTTGCTTGCACTTCACCACCCGCAAAATTTAATTTTTAACCCTTCAGTATTTTCAAATGTTAAGTTTTCGCCGATGTAATATCAGTGAGACCCACTTACCTCCACCGCATTTGCAATTTCGTACAAACCTTTGTTATTACGCATATTAATTTGTTTTCCGCACTTCACACCTCCTGCATTTTATCTCGCCGCGAATCGCAACCCGCAAATTTTATGTTGCAACTCTTAACATTTTTCCAAAGTTAAAACTCCACTGATGCAATCTGGCTAGACCCACAGACCTCACCGCACTTCGCAAGATTTCCCACTTACCTTTTATGTTGCCCGCACCTTGCAAGTTTTTTGTTTTAACCTTTTTAAGCTGCCCGTAGTTGCACACTTCGCAAGTTTCAAGTTCTACCTTTAAGATCACCCACAAAGTTATGTTATGTTATTTTTGATGCGATCGCAAGAGGGGCAAGTGTCAAGCTCAGGTGGATAGCAGAAAGCGCACATCACAAGCTCAAGAATTTAACGGATAAGTTCCCACATGTTATTTTTTTTGGATGCAATGCAATGTGCCATGTCACATCACATATCAAAAATTTTAAAGTTTTCCTGTATATGCGGCAAGTTAAAATTTAAGATCATCGGTTTACGATTTGCAATAGAGCGCCGGATGTGATGTGTTTTCAAAGATGGAAAGCATAAATTTTCAGGTCTGCTGTTATGTGTTTTGAACGCATTTGGTATGATGTTTCGTGTGCGTTACACAGCAATTTTTCACCGTCCCTGCAATCCCCCGTCCCGCACATTGGAGGGCTTATTCCGTTACCTGTGAGCAGTGACATGACCTGAAAACACTTTCATGGCATTCCCCTAGACATGGACTTTCATTCCCTTGAAGACAAATCCTTCTGAAAAACCCTAAAAATGGCCTTTTTATCCTTGGCGCGACCAGCCAGTGTTATACCCACGCCAATGGGGGAAATCCTCCAAAGAGGGTGCGCCAACTAGCACTCTGTCCCAGAGTCGCACCTGCGCCAGGCTTAATAAGGAGTGTTTTCAAAAAATAAATGGCGGAAGATTGACTCCAACCAACTCCTGAACTGGTCTCTAAATTGAGTTGGGACGTTTGGCTCCGGATCTCCATGTAGAGGAAGTAGTTTTCCACCTCTCATGGAAGCTTCCTTGAGGATAGGGTCAATCCCATGATTGTAGGGATCCCAACTCCCCTTCCACCATCTATATAAGCTTGCCATTTTCCTTTGCAAGCTAATCTCCAAATCTCCAAGAATATCCATGAGCCTTCATAGCCTAAAGAATGCTACAATAGTCCTCATAGTGTTAAATCAATAGCAAGGAGATTGACGATCGAAGAGAGAGACTTGTCCCCATCCTTGACAAGCTTTACCAAGACGTATTCCGCTGGCGACCCGTCAAAGGAGAATTCAACGTCAGAGCCAGGTTGTATTTTCTTTAGTATGAATTAATGATAAGCGAATATTGGTTATGGTTCCTGTTGTGTAACCAGCTCCAAAAATAGAAGAAAATAGATATCCACGCCTTAGAAATAAGCCACTTCGAGGGGGCAACCTCCAATACATTACATAAATGAACAATTCTTGGATGATACAATTCACAAAACCTCCTTTCTATATATAGGAGTCCATGGGGCCCTAATGTAATCCTAGTGGGCCACAATGTAATCCTAGCCGACCTAACAATAATAATTTAAGGGCACAATAATAACAAAATGGGGGTTACAAGGGTACAATAATAACAATAAGGGGTTTACACTAACAATAATAAGGGCTATACTAGTGATATAGGGACCTAACATGCCCCTCTCCTTCAAAAAAGTGTTGTCCTCAACACTTGAGTAGCTTCGGGTGCTTCTGTATAAAATTCCCATCCTCCCATGTAGAATCTTCAGTGGGTAAGTTCTTCCACTTGATGAGATACTCTGAAATTGATCGATTCCGTAGTTGTCGAGTTCTTTTTCCATGACTGCTTCAGGTTCCAATATGATTTTCCCTTCCCCATCAAGTTCTGGCAATATTGTTTGAACTGGAAGATTTTCACCTATAACCTTCTTTAAGCATGAAACATGGAAAACTGGATGTACTTGCGAAGAAGCAGGAAGCTCCAATTTGTATGCCATAGTACCAATCTTTTGCAACACCTTGTAAGGACCATAGTACTTTGGCGATAATTTATTATCCTTCTTTGCTTTCTTGAGGGACATTTGTTTGTATGGTTGTAGCCGTAAAAATACCCAATCTCCTAAATCAAAACTTCTCTCGCTACGATGTTGATCTGCCTGTTGTTTCATTCGATTTTGTGCCAAATTCAGGTTATCCTTTAAGAGTTGGAGAACTTCTTGCTGATGCTCGATGTGATCTTCCACCGCTTGAACCTTCGAATTTTCCCTTAAAGATGATGTGATCGATGGTGGATGATATCCATAAAGTGCCATAAATGGGGTCATTTTTGCTGCAGTATGGAAGGAAGTGTTATACCACCATTCAGCGAGAGGTAACCACTTGACCCATTGTGTTTGTTTATCGGATACAAAACAACGAAGATATTCTTCCAAACATTTATTTACTATCTCAGTTTGACCATCAGATTGAGGATGATAAGATGAGCTATGAGCTAATTGAGTACCCAAACAAGAAAATAACTCCGTCCAAAAATTTCCAGTAAAAATGGGATCTCTGTCGCTCACAATAACCCTTGGGCTTCCGTGTAGCTTTTGAATTCTGTCCATAAATGTAGTAGCAACCGTACTTGCTTTAAATGGATGAGATAATGCACAAAAGTGTGCATACTTGGTAAGTCTATCAACTACCACCATGATGACACTCTTTCCTTCGGACTTAGGTAAACCTGTGATAAAATCCATTGAAATCTCCTCCCAACATTGACTTGGAATGGATAAAGGTTCTAGAAGTCCCGGGGTCTTAATTGTCTCAACTTTATTCTGCTGGCAAACCAAACATTCCGCCACAAACTTTTGAATATCAGATTTAAGGCCATCCCAAAAAATTCTTTCTTCACCCCGTGGTAAGTTTTTAAAAATCCTGAGTGTCCTCCTAAAGGAGAAGTGTGCAATTCCAGAAGAATCTTTTGTTTTAGTTGGGAATTCTTACAAAGATATAAGCCATCTTTGTACCATAAGGAATCATTTTTCCAACTAAATGTATCAGATGTACTAGGATCTTGCTGCAACTTTTGAATGAGTATCCATACATCTTTGTCCTTCTTCCATTCATCTCTTGCTTCAGTTATCCAATCTGGCTGGATAATAGAAATGGCACAAAGCAATGCTTCCACCTCTTCATTCTTTCTTGAGAGTGCATCTGCAACAACATTCAGCTTTCCTTTTTTGTAGATTATTTCAAAGTCATAACCCAACATCTTTGTGACCCATTTTTTTTGTTCTTCCGACGATAGTCTTTGTTCCAAAAAGTGTTTAAGTCTATCATGATCAGTTTTTACCTTGAAGTGTCTTCCCATTAGGTAAGTTCGCCATTTCTTTAGTGCATGTAGTATTGCTAACATTTCCTTCTCATAAATAGGTTTCTGTAAATACTTTCCTTTGATTGGACGACTTTCAAAAGCAATGGCTCTTCCTTCCTGCATTAAAACTGCACCAATTCCATTTCCTGAGGCATCACATTCCACAATAAAGGTTTTTGTAAAGTCTGGTGTAGCTAAGACCGGTGCTAGGCACATTGCCTCTTTAAGACGTTCAAAGGCCTCAGTTGCTTCAGGAGTCCATGAAAATGCATCTTTCTTCAATAATGTTGTTAGAGGTGCTGCTATTCTCCCATAATTCTTAACAAACTTGCGATAATACCCTGTTAACCCGAGAAATCCTCGCAACTGCTTTATGGTTGTGGGGACTTTTCATTCCTTAATGGCTTTAATTTTGTTAGGGTCTACTTTAACACCCTCGTGAGATACAATATGACCCAGATATTCCACCTCTTGTACTCCAAAGAAACATTTGGAATTTTTTGCATATAATTGTTTCTCCTACAATAGTTTGAGCACCCTGTCAACATGTTCAACATGATCCTTCCAAGACCTGCTGTAGATTAGTATATCATCAAACAATACTAGCACAAATTTTCTAAGGAAGGGTTTGAAAATGGAATTCATCAACCCTTGAAATGTAGAAGGTGCATTGGTAAGGCCAAAAGGCATGACCAAAAATTCATAATGACCCCATGAGTTCGAAATGCTGTTTTTGGAATATCTTCAGTCTTCATTCTAATTTGATGATATCCTGAACGAAGATCCAACTTGGTAAAATAAATTGCTCCATGTAATTCATCCAATAATTCATCAATCACAGAAATGGGAAATTTATCTTTAATGGTGAGCTTATTGAGCTCCCTATAATCCTGACACATTCGCCATGATCCATCCTTCTTGTGTACCAATACTACAGGAGCAGAGAAAGAACTTTGACTAGGTTGAATTATACCCGCCTCTAACATTCCTGCAATCATACGTTCAATTTCACTCTTTTGGACGTAAGGATATCTATAAGGCCCGATGTTTGGAGGAACACTTCCTGGAATCAAATGAATAGCATGATCATGATCATGAATAGGTGGGAGTCCTTTGGGAGTTTCAAACACCTTGGAATGATTGTCCAAGACTGGTTGGAGATCTGCAGAAATAGATGATTTTGATGTTGGAACTTCTAGTGAGCATAATTGTGCAATTACGCCTCGCTGTTCTTTCTTTAGAAGCTTTGTCATGACATTAGAGCTTATTATCCTTCCCGGCTTCCCCGCAATACCCCGTAATTCAACTTCCTTTCCTTCTGAAAAAAATTTCAAGAAAAGTTCTTGAAAATTAAAAGCTACCGTCCCCAAAGATTGTAACCATTGTACTCCTAGTACAACATCAGCACCTCCCATAGGAATGGCAAGCATTGGACTAGTCAATACATATTCCCCCATGGTTAGCTTGATATTATGGCATTTTCCGTAGCAATTTATAGTTCCTCCATTTGCAACCATCACTTGACATTCTGGTGCTGGGTATAGGAAACAATTTAATTCCTTGGCTACCTTATAATGAATAAAATTATGGGTGCTACCCGAATCAATCAACACTATTACCCTTTTCTTCTTGATATGTCCTTCTATCTTGAGAGTTTGAGGAGTGGTAATTCCTGCCAGTGCATTACATGATATGGTCGGATTCATTTCTTCCTCTTCTAGGGCTGGTTCCTGGTGTATATCCTCTTGTTCATTTTCTTCTTCCTCTTCACAATCTATGTAAAATAATTTCTTCTCAGCACACTTATGACCTTTAGTGTATTTTCTATCACAACTGTAGCAAAGCCCTTTTGCTCTTTTTCTTCCAATTGTTGTGGTGTCAACCTTGTAGGTTGTGGAAATCTAGGCGTAGCAACACTTCCTTCTTTATAGAATTGAGTGGTAGGCTTCCTTGTCGCCATAATTTTACATTCAACTTTTCTTGCCAACCTGAATGCATTCTCCAATGAATCAGGTTCCAAAACGCGAACTTCATGTTGGATGTTATCCTTTAAAGTGCCTATGAAGAGATCAATCCTGTGTTCCTCTGGAATATCAGTTACCCTTATATTCAATTTTTGGAAGTCCTCAATGTGTTGCCCCACTAAACCCTTTTGCTTGAGATTTATCAATTGGCTAAAGAAGGTGTTGCTCTTTGTATCCTCATAATGTGCTATCATTTCCTCCGTAAAAATTGACCAAGTGACAATTTTTTACGGGAGCAAAGCCATCGATACCATACAAATGTATTTTGTTCTAAATGTAAAGTTGCAATGCGGACCTTTTGTGTGTTTTGCACGTTATGGAGATCAAAATATTGCTCCATCTGTAGTATCCATGTTACAGGATCCTTTCCATAAAACTTCCTCATATCCATTTTTGGAATATGGTGGTTCTTCTCGCCAACATTAGAGTTTATGAAATCACAATTAACATTTATTTTGTTCTCATAATGAGGTTCTTCTACTATCTTTTCACCATTAGGAAACCTTTCTTGTATAAACTTTGTCAAACCTTCCATGTCCGCTTTTAGAAAATTCTTCATGTTTTCCATTTTCTCATCGATCTTAGCTTCCATGTCATCAATCTTAGCTTCCATGCCCACTTCCATGCCATCCATCTTAGCTTCCAAACCAACCATCTTAGCTTCGACGCCTTTCTTCAAACCATCCATCTTAGTTTCCACGCCTTTCTTCAAAACTTCCATTTCATTTTTTGTTGTTCTTTGCGATAGCGAAATTTGCTCTTGTAATTTTGATATGTCATGTTGCCATTCTTCATCTTCATGAGTCATAGTAGAGCCTTCTAAAGGCTTAATGGGTGTTGAATTCTTTTTAGGGGCCATTTTAGAATACAATACTGATATATATTCTACACTATGCCCTTGGAATCAATTCAACTTGATTCTTCAAACAAGACTTATGCAATTCGGAGAAAAAAAATACACACCTTTTACTAGCTTTTAGGAGATCGATATTGAAATTGAATTATCTCTGTAATTGAAAATCTTCGATATCTGAAATTCAGCCCCGTAGTAGCCCTCTGAAGCTTCTTTCAAATTCCACAGGTCTGACCTGATTTTGATTCTCCAAGACAAAGTTGTGTCCAATCTCCCACAATGACCTAATTCTGGACTGGTTCAGTAGAGCGAACTTGTACGACTTGCCACGTGTCACTGTTTTGTCCTTTGTTTCTGAAATTGATAAGCAAAGAAACCATGCCGCATAGATCACTTTGACTACCTCAATCCAATCTTCAGAGAGAGAGTTATTGAACTTTTCCCACGATCACCTCTTTGAGATGAAATTCAGGAGCCCGAAAAAGCACTACCTTCCACAGATCATATCTCCAAAAAATAGTGAACTAAGCTTCAAATTTTTTGATGAATTTCCTCAGGATTTCAGCTTCGCACCATATGAATTTCAGATTCTGAACCTTCGTAGAAAAAAATTTATAGCGCAAATGCCACGATGACCTGTTTAGGAGCCTGAACAAATAGCTGACTTCCACAGATGCTATCTTCGAAATTATTGCGAACCAAACTCTGAAATTTTTACACAGGCTTCCTCAAGATTTTTTATTCGTACCCTAAAAATTTCAGCTTCTGAAACTTCGTAGAAAAAAAGTTATAGCGAAAATGCCACGATGACCTCTTTGGAGCAGCGAAACCCTAGAATCCAAAGCTCTGATACCAAATGTTGTGTAACCAGCTCCAAAAAGAGAAGAAAAGAGATATCAACGCCTTAGAAATGAGCCACTTCGAGGGGGCAACCTCCAATACATTACAGAAATGAACAATTCTTGGATGATACAATTCACAAAACCTCCTTTCTATATATAGGAGTCCATGGGGCCATAATGTAATCCTAGTGGGCCACAATGTAATCCTAGCCGACCTAACAATAATAATTTAAGAGCACAATAATAACAAAATGGGGGTTAAAAGGGTACAATAATAACAATAAGGGGTTTACACTAACAATAATAAGGGGCTATACTAGTGATATAGGGACCTAACAGTTCCACTCGTTTTGTTCATTTTGATCATGAGTTTTGTTCTCTCTGACTAACGCATAATTGTATATATTGGATTTTACGCTTGTGTTTGTTGTGTTTCTTGCATGTGCAAGTGTTCGATCACGATGAGCGTTAGGATTGTGATATGCCAGAGCAAAGGAACGGGAGCGCTACCTTCTCTACAAACAACAGCGTTGGATTTGAGGTAAGCCTTCTTCGCAAGTTGGTTTATTGCAATTAGGGACCTGCACCATAGCATGTCACGATTGTTGCTAGACTCGTTCTGGGCTAGTAGGGATCGCCTCTGTCCGCAAAGGGGATTTACCTTCACAACAAATTGGCGACTCCGCTGGGGATCGTTTAGCTTGTTGTTTGCTTTATAAACTACAGATGGAGCCTGAAGCTAGCCAGATAGCCTTCGAAACGCTCTTGCTTTTCATTAGCGAAAGTAGATGAATGCTACATCAGTCAATCTTCGGTCTAGTTTATGAACTGAACACTTGGAGTATCATCTTGTATTTTTGGTCCATCCCTGACTTTCCTTGCTTGATCAGCTCTTTTGGCTGGCTCTTTTTGTGGCTTTGAATTTTAGTTTGAGCTTTACCATCACTGGTATGCTTCTTGGATTGATCTTTTTTTATTTTTCCTTAGTAAACTTGGATGGCACGCTTTTCAGTGTGACAGTCGTGCCCACTAGCACATGTTGTCAGTGTATTACTCACGCCAATTCCATTCTGGCGCTAGTTTCAGCCTTACAGTCGCGCCAATCCTATAAGGTGCTAGGGTTTACTGTGTTTTGAGCCTTCTGAGACTGATCTGGGTGTTTGGTCTTATTTTTATGACTACTTGAGTATTCTAGAGCCTTGCTTGACTGAATGTGACCTTCATCCTTTGGTTGTTTGCCCATTTCTATCGATTTTACATTTTAGCCCTAGGGCATCTAGGTGCTATTGTGCGTCGAGCCTCCTGTGGGAGTTTTTGGTTTCTATCTGTTCAGTCAACTTTGTGATTGCTTCTCTGCATTCGTTTGGTGGTTGTCTATAGTTTTATTGCATTATTTGAGTGATTGGCTTCTTCTTCATTCAAATTTTGCTTTGTCTCGCTTTGAGCCTAGATTACATGGTTCATTTGAGTCTTGGAGATTCTGCTTGAAGTGGTGAGTCTGGTCTTGGTTGGGAGAAATTCTTTGTTTTTTCATTTTCAGGCGTTGGCGCTAGTTGTCAGTTATCAACCCGCGCCAATTTGGCATTGGCGCTAGTTGTCAGTGAGCAAGTCGCACCAGTTGGCGCTAGTTGTCAGTGACAAAGTCGTGCCAATTTCAGGATGTGTGAAAATTGAGATTTTTTCCCTAAATCCTTCACCAGTGTGTCTTTCCCTTCCGGTCTTTTCACTGTATGAGAATAGATTACATTGCTTATTGTTTGAAATGTATTATTTCCATGATTGTTTGATGTGAAAGGGAATGAATTCCTTGTTTTGATCTCTTGCTTTGGAAGTCCTCTTTGTGTTTGACCTCATATGTCTTGTCGCCTTTTGAGGGATTTTGTGACAAAGTGTTTGAAACAACGATTGCATTCTTAGTGTTTGTTTAAATCTCTCTTGCATTCATCCTTCATTAATGAGATTTGCGTTCTTTTAGTTTTCGTCTCATAGTTTGCTTTTCGTTAAAATGCATTAGATCACATTGCATTGAAAAGTATTTTTTGAGATCCATCATTGAACTTAGATTACATTGTTTAATGATTGAAAACTAGAAATCGATTTGATTGCATTCTCTTTTATTAAAAGCATGCATTAAGTAGATTCTCATTTCATCGAAAAATGCATTGAGTGCATTCTTATCATTTGAAAAGAAAAAGGAAATTGTGCATAGATTACAATTGCATAGTTTTCGAAAAAGAGGATTTTGCATAGATTACATTGCATTATTCACATCGTTGAATGTTTGGGATTGCGCTTGGAAAAATTTCGTTTTCAATATTGTTGTTTGTTGCATCATTATTTGAAGCTCTTCCCTTAACTAGATAGCATTCATCGAATTGAAAGATTTCTATTCTCATGTAGTGTGCATTTAGGATATTTTGAGACATAACACTTGCTAGGGCCCAAAAATTGAAACATAATTGAAGATAAACCTTAAAATTTATTCAATATACATTATGGCAGCATTGAAACATTAACGAAATATTTAGAGGTCTAGGCTAGAGACATGTTCCGGCGTCTTTAAACCTAGTAGCTGTCGTTCGCCTCTTGGCTTTAGACAGCACTAGTACGGACTTGTGCTCCCCGTACCATCACGTATATAAAGGGAGACCCCACTAGGTTTCTATCCTTCATCCATAGGAAGCTGAGTCTGCCGCCCTATACCCGTGATACACCAGACACAACATTCAGGGAGATTGCCTGCACGTATGTTAAGTCCTTGGTTGATTTCTCTTTCATTTTGAAACCAAGGTGTATATTGCAGTTCACGGTTATTTGGTACACCCTTTGCCTAGAATTCCTGAGCAGTCTTTTTGATCTTTTCTGACTCCTTAAATTTGAAAATATCATCAAGCACTTGTCCTTTCACGCTTGCTTCAAAACTGAAAGAGATAGAGTCACCTTTCATCTGTTTCTCGACTCTTAAAACATGAAACAGTGAAGTTTCTAAGTTTCAATGTGGTAAAATAAATCACCTGCGATCACACGCCCTTTTTAGACTTTTCTTGTTGGTCGTTTGATTGTGTGCCTTGGTTTTTAGCCCGTGTGTGGTTTTTAGTTTTTGATGGCAACTTTTCCAGAGTTCACCAACCAAGGAATCCCCTCCGATGGGAATCCTGGTCATTTTCCTCCTTTTGGAAATGTTGGTGCTCCTTATATGGCAACGTTGTCCCTTCCTGGGTTAACTATTGGGTTGCCTGTTTGGTTTTTCTCAACCTCTGTAGTTCCGAATGTCTCGTCTACTGTTCAATCAGTTCCTCCACATGAACAACATCATGTTGATTCTAAGGTGGACCTCTGCCCTTCTTCGCCTGTTTCTACGTCCTCCTCTTCTACTTCGCCTGGTGAAAGTCTGGATTTGAGTAACCAAGTGGCTGAGAAGAAGAAGAAGAAGACAAAGAAGAATAAGTCCGATAAGAGAGAGGCTAAAGTTGCAGTTACTTCTTCTGAATCATCTCCTCTTGATAAACCTCCCAACCCTCCACGGAAATTCAGGTTCCCTTGCATGTTGTGCACAGGAGACCATCTTCTTCGAGACTACCTTGGCATTCCCAAGGTGCTCGAAGTATGGTCCAATGGTCGCCCGTCGTTGCCTTTGGCTTCTAGGAGTTAGGTTGGGGGCACGTCTTCAGCTAGTGCTGGTAAGGCTCCTAAGAAGCAGGGTAATATTACCAATCCCTGCAAGTTGTGTGAAGGGCACCATGCCATTCACCTTTGTTCTTATATGGATGAAGCCAAGCAAGTTTTGGACAACTCAGATATTTCTATGTCGTGCCTTCCAGTTGGTTATAATCGACTTTCTTTGAGTCCTCCACCAGCTGATGCCATGATTGGTCAAGAGTCATCCTTGGTCAATCCCACTCCCCTAGAAATTCAAACTCAAGAATCCGTTCCTGACCAACCATTGGTTGTGGGATCGGTTGAGCTGGCCCCGTCCACAATGCACCAGGTATTTTATGTGGAGAGTGGATCCCATACCCCTCAGGTTCTTCTTGTTTCTTCAGATTCTTTGGACTTGGAGAAAGATTCTCCTATCCCTATATCTCAAGAAGCTGCTCCTTCGCCTCCCGTGGTGGAGGTCCCGGAGGATTCCCCTCCCACCTTTGAGATGGAGGTCATGGAGGATGCTCCTTCTTCTTCCGTAACACCAGGGGAAGATCATCTCGGTTTGATGGTGGCCCCTTCGAGTAGTTTGGTCGCTTCCTTCGATTGGAGTCGATTTGTAGGATACCGCCTTCCGTCTTATGTGCCTTTCGAGATAACGGTATAGGCCTTTGGTCTGGTTGTACCCAGAACCATTATAGACGAAGGTGCATCTATTAGTGTTCTATCCTCCACTACCTGGAAAGCTTTCGGTTCGCCACCGCTTGCGCCTGTTACGCAGAATATGTTGGCATTTAACAGAAGAACTAATCAACCGTTGGGGATCCTTCCAAGGTTACCTGTTACGTTGGGAGGTAAAACCGTCCATATGGATGTGATGGTTGTTCCAGGCCCCTTGGATTTCAATCTGCTCTTGGGGTGCGATTACACCTATGCCATGGGAGCACTTGTCTCCTCCTTTTTCCGTGTGGTCTTTTTTCCACATGAAGGAAAGATCGTGACCATTGATCAACTTTCGTTCTTTGGTCCTGATATGGAAGCTGACCTGCTATCATCCCTTCCTGGTTTTTATCCACCCATTGTATCTGCCCCACCGTAGGTCAACTATGTGGCTACCTACCCCGTGCTTGTACTCAGTGATAGTGCTATTGTGCATCAGGTGCTGGGGGCATTGGGTCCTGACTTCCAGGATGTTTTCCTTCCATCGGGAGTGGAACTCTTGGAAGCGATGACTTCTTGTTCATTATGATGAGATCGGTCGGAGCATGGTTCTTTTCCTGTGTCAAGCTCCTTAAAAAATGAAACCAGGTCTGGTCGGAGCATGGTTATTTTCCTGTGTCAAGCTCCTTAAAAAATGAAACCGTGTCTGGTCAGAGCATGGTTCTTTTCCTATGTCAAGCTCCTTAAAAAATGAAATAAGGCTGATGGAGCAGAGTTCCTTATCTTGTGTCAAGCTCCTTAAAAAATGAAACAAGGTTGTTGGAGCAGAGTTCCTTGTCTTGTGTCAAGCTCCTTAAAAAATGAAACAAGGTTGCCGGAGCAGAGTTCCTTGTCTTGTGCCAAGCTCCTTAAACCATGAAACAAGGTGTCCTGAGGATAGTTCTTTTAATGTGTCAACCTCGTTAAAATAATGAAACACTTTCCTGTTCAATTCGAGTCTTTGTTAAGATCTCGTAAAATCCCAGTCGAGTATTTCTCTTGATCTCATAAATTGAACCTTCACTCCATCTGCCTTTTATATGGATTGAAGCTTGGGGGGCATGTACCTCGAATTGAGTCACCATGTTGGGGGCATGCTTACTTTTCTAAGCATAGTTTGTTTCCGTTTCAAGCTTGTGTAAAAATGAAACTGGTTTCAAGCATAATTTATCTTTGTTTCAAGCTTGTGTAAAAATGAAACCAACTTCAAGCAGAGTTTCCTGATTTCAAGCTTGTGTAAAAATGAAACCTTTCCCATTTTACCCCTTGTGATTTCCATTTTATCAGCCCGTTTTTTCCAAATGAGCCTTGGTTTTCTCACTCCATCGTCACTATCTTCTTGGCCGATCATATGCATTAACTTGGTTGTTTTACCCATTCCTGGGGAACCGCTACAATGAGTGGTCTCATTAGCCATCCTCTTGACCTTTATTTTTTCTAAGTAGTTCCACCATTACCGGAACCAGTTGCTACCCTTTATACCACTCATTCCTCCAGGAGGAGTCAACTTTCAGCTCTTTTCTAACTCCCTAAACATGAAAATATTGCTGAGTCGCTTGTCATTTTGATCTCGTTAAAGTGGTTACGAAACGACATCTACCCAGTATGCGTTTACCCCTTTTTCGGGCTGGGATAGATTATTTACGAAAAAGGAATACCCTAGCCTATCGCGACTAGGAGGTTTTCTCAGACATAGTTTTCTACGTTTTCGGATCTGAGGAACTATTTATGAAAATGGACTGTTGGAGTTTACTTTTCCGCTATCTTTTCAAACTCTCTAAACATGAAAAGACGCCGAGTTCTTCCTTTCTCATACTCGTTAAACCCTGATGACATCTGATCTAGTCGTAATGACGATATTTGAGTTTCTGCTTCCTAGGGCTCGTTAAATGTACTAGGATGGATTCGTCCGAAGGACGGATTTATATGGCAAGCATATGGTATCCTATTCAAGCTTGTGTAAAAATAAAGAGGTACTCGCCAGAAATGGTGGGGAAAATGGAACCAGCATCATTGTCGTGTCGGAAGTATGGCGCTCTTGAACATGGCACTTGTCTGCAGTCGTGTCGGGTTGGGGACATCTCATCTCATTTTTCACTTGCCTCCGTGGGTTTGGGTGATCCCTTTTGACCTCTGATCTGCTCTTTTCCTCGTCATCATGACCTTTTATCTTTTGATGTCAAATACTTCCAAATCCACTATCGTGCTGCCAATATGTTCAAGAGAAGTTGACCTCTGCAAGTTTCAACCTTCCTCTGATTCTCATTTGATCCTGATTCACAAAGACATTATGTTCCTCTGTCTCGTGTCGATGATGTGGGAAACACTATGGCCCACCTTTGATTAAGGTCACTTCTTGTCGACTTCAGCTTATTATCTAGGAAGCTGATCTAGAGACTCCCTTCTGGTACCTTGGAACCTTCATGCCTTAATGGCAGGTTCTTCGCGTTCGACGTGAGGTTTTCATCATTGGCCTTCGATCGAGTGATTCTACTGGTGTTCGACGCCAGCTCATTGATTCACATGTCATAGATTGTACCTATAGTACCTTGAGGGCCATTGTCATTATTGGTGGTACCTCTCGCATCTGTTAACAGCTTTCATCATTGGATGGTAATCAGACGATGTTCTCGCATGTTCGACTTCAGCTCACTTACTCGAATGCTTGAACTTGTACGTTTTTCGGGTCGAGATGGAGCGCAAGACCCTGGATTTTGTCTGTTTAGAATCCAGGCTGCGATTTTGTGGATTATTATGATTGGTTACATGACTCACTGATTGGATGGCTGCGACCATACCTGAGTCTCTTTATCGATCCTCACTGGATGGCTGCGTCCATACCTTGGATCTGGATTATTGTATAATCTGTTATGAATGGTTGCGCCCATACCACACATATATCATGTATTTGAGATATTATTTGTACTTCTCTACGTAGGTTTTCTGTCGACAGTGTTTTCGGTTGGACACGTTCTCGTAAAGCATTTCACCACTCTCTCTCTTTCAGGCCTCATGCTTTAGGGGGCATCTGTTACACAGCAATTTGTCACCGTCCCTGCAATCCCCCATCCTGCACATTGGTGGGCTTATTCCGTGACCTGTGAGCAGTGACATGACCTGAAAACACTTTCATGGCATTCCCCTAAACATGGACTTTCATTCCCCTGAAGACAACTCCTTGTGAAAAATTCTAAAAATGGCCTTTTTATCCTTGGCGTGACCAACCAGTGTTATACCCGTGCCAATGGGGGAAATCCTCCAAAGAGGGAGCGCCAATTGGTGCTTTGTCCCAGAGTCGCACCCGCACCAGGCTTAATAAGGAGTGTTTTTTAAAAATAAATGGCGGAAGATTGACTCCAACCAACTCCTGAACTGGTATCTAAATTGAGTTGGGACTTTTGGCTCCAGATCTCCATGTAGAGGAAGTAGTTTTCCACCTCTCATGGAAGCTTCCTTGAGGATAGGGCCAATCCCATGATTGTAGGGATCCCAACTCCCCTTCCACCATCTATATAAGCTTGCCATTTTCCTTTGCAAGCTAATCTCGAAATCTCCAAGAATCTCCAAGAGCCTTCATAGCCTAAAGAATGTTTCAATAGTCCTCGTAGTGTTAAATCAATAGCAAGGAGATTGAAAATCGAAGAGAGAGGCTTGTCCCCATCCTTGACAAGCTTTACCGAGACGTATTCCGCTGGCGACCCGTCGAAGGAGAATTCAACGTCAGAGCCAGGTTGTATTTTCCTTTGTATGAATTAATGATAAGCGACTATTGGTTATGGTTCCACTCGTTTTTTTCATTATGATCATGAGTTGTGTTCTCTCTGACTGACGCATAATTGTATATATTGGATTTTACGCTTGTGTTTGTTGTGTTTCTTGCGTGTGCAGGTGTTCGATCGCGACAAGCGTGAGGATTGTGATATGCCGAAGCAAAGGAACGGGAGCGCTACCTTCTCTACAAAAAACAACGTTGGATTCGAGGTAAGCCTTCTTCGCAAGTTGGTTTATTGCAATTAGGGACCTGCACCATAGCGTGTCACGATTGTTTCTAGACCCGTTTTGGGCTAGTAGGGATCGCCTCTATCCACAGAGGGGATTTACCTTCACAACAGTGTGTAAACAACAAATTATAACATAAGGAAGATTTTGGTTGTTGAACGTTCGATTTTCATTAAATTGATTTCAAAGCTCAGGCTTTGGCCAATTTTGTAATAAAAACTATGTAATTTCATTTTTTTTTCAGAGAGTGAAGGAATGAAAAATTGAAATTGGTTCCTCTCCTGTGTTTCGTTCTCTTTCTGTGTATTGTTATTTATGAATTTTATTGCACTCTCTGTGTTGTAAGGGGGAACACATTCCTCTTTGTTTGTTGTATTCCATATTCTCAACATGGTATCAGAGCAGGTCTAGGCTCTCAGTGAAAGAACGAGTCTTTACTGAAGAAGCTGAAAGGTTTTTTTGTAGAAGCAGAGTCTCCAACAGTGAGAAAGATTTTACAACAGTGATAAAGTTTGTGTTTACCCAGTGAAGATGGCAGTAGCATGCACAAGCTTGAAAATCCCAGAATTGCATAGTTCAATGGGAAGAATTATGATTATTGGGCTATTGCAATGAAGGCCCTATTCTCCTCACAAGATATTTGGGAGCTGGTGGAACATGGTTTCCAAGAACCAACATATGCAGTTGCATATAATTCTTTGACACAAGCACAAAGAGATTTGTTGAGAGAAAATAGGAAGAAGGACTCCAAAGCCCTCTTCTATATCTTTCAAGCATTACATGAGAGTATTTTCCCAAGGATTGCAGTAGCAATAAAGTCTAAGGAAGCAAGGGACACCCTCCAGACATCCTACCAAGGTATGACAAAGGTTAAGACAACAAAACTTCAAATGCTGAGAAGTTGAAACTCTTTGTATGAAAGAGTATGATAACATAGACTCATTCTTCACACATGTGATTGGGTTGGTTACCAAAATCAGGTCTCATGGAGAGACACTTGAAGAAACTAGAATAGTGGATAAAGTCTTAAGAAGTCTACCATTAAGGTTTGATGCCATAGAAGTGGCCATAGAAGAGACAAAGAATATCTCACAGTTTTCAGTGGATGAGCTTCATGCATCACTGATGTCTCATGAGCACAGATTGAACAGAACAAAAAAATCCTCATTGGAGCATGCATTCAAGACACAAATTTCTTTGGTCAAGGTAGAGGTTGAGGAAGATCAAACTACCGAGGAAGAGGAAGAAGCCCACACAGAGGTGGAAGAAGAAGCCCTGCAAACACAAGTGGAAGGGGCAAAAATCATAATCCAAGCCAAGTCTCAAGCCAGAATCAAGCACAAGGACAAAGGTATGATAAATCTCAAGTCCAATGTCATTATTGCAAAAAGTATGGCCATTATGCAAATGAATGTAGAAAGAAGCAAAATGACATGGGTAATAAACCTAGTGTAAATTTTACAAAAGAAAATAAGAACCAAGGAAATGTGCTTTTAACTTGTAATGTAGCACAAGGAAAACAAGAAGATGTATGGTTTTTAGATTTAGTTTGTAGTAACCATATGACTGGAAAAATAGCAATTTTTTCCAATCTAGATGAAGGTGTAAAATCTGAAGTGACAACGAGGACTGATACCAAATTCTCTGTCATGGGGAAAGGAAGAGTAAATATACTGACAAAGAAGGGAGAGAAGAAGTTTGTGCCCGATGTCCATTATGTACCTGGCCTGAAATGTAATCTTCTAAGCATTGGACAACTCGTGCATAAGGGCTACAATGTGTTTTTCAAGAATGATGTGTGCACAATCATGGATATACCTCCAAGTAGACAGGTCATTGCAAAAGTGCATATGAAAAGCAATAGGATGTTTCATCTCAAGATCAAATCAGACTTGAAGGAATGAGGTGTTGTAGCAGCTGTCACATAAGAGGTATTTTAAGAAGAAGTGACAAATAAGAACTGGTTATGGCATTTGAGGTTTGAACTTGTTACATATAAAATGCATGGTAAAGGGATTACCACTCATAGAGAAACTAGACAGCCTATGTGAAGGCTGCATCTTGGGCAAACAACACAAAGAATCATTTCCAACAGGAAAGAGTATAAGGGAAAAGGCAGCTTTGGTGATTGTCCACTCAGATTTATGTGGACCGATGCAAATGCCATCATTAGTTGGCAGTAATTATGTTTTGACATTTATAGATTATTATACAAGGAAGACATGCATCTATTTTCTAAAACAGAAGAGTGAAGTGTTTGAACAGTTCTACCACTTCAAAGCTCTTGTTGAGAAGAAAAGTGGACACTACATAAAAGTGTTGAGAACTGACAGAGGTGGAGATTATATCTCTAAAGACTTCCCACGTTTCTATAGGGAGAATGGAATACACAAGCAGTTTACCACAAGGTATACACCTCAGCAAAATGGTGTAGTAGAAAGAAAGAATAGGACCATCATTGACATGGTAAGAAGTATGTTGAAGGAAAAGAATTTGCCAAATGAGTATTGGGCAGAAGCTGTAAATTGTAAATTGTGCAACTTATATTTCAATTAGATGTCCAACCAAAGCTGTTATGAACAGAGTTCCAGAAGAAGCATGGAGTGGAACAAAGAAATTTTTCACTCACATGAGAGTGTTTAGATGTGTGGCATATGCACATATCCCAGATCAGTTAAGGAAGAAGTTGGAAAACAAGGGGGAGAAGTGTATATTTATTGGATACAATGATGAATCCAAGGCCTACAAGCTCTATAATCCATCAACCAAGAAGGCAATAATCAGCAAAGATTTTAAGTTCATTAAAGAAGAATATTGGGATTGAAGTTTAGAGAAAACAATAAATGTGAAGACATGTATTTCAAATGAAGACAAAAAGGAATTAATTGCAAAAAATAATTCCTCAACGGTGGCTCCTCCTCCACCTACACAAGCTCAACAGAGCACACCACAAGCAAGCAATAGAGCAGCAGTGCAAAATCAAGGAAGTGCTTCTCCAAGCACACCACAGGGATCAGCACTCCCTTGAGTTCAAGTGCAACTCCAAACACATCTTCAACAAATACAAGAAGACCAAAAATCAGAAATTCAAGTGAAATTTATGAGCATGAAGAAGTAAATAGTAATGCTAGTCTAAATTATTTTTTTTCTTTATTTCTTCATGTTGATGACCCAATCCATTTTGAAGATGCAGTCAAAGAAGAGAAATGGATTGAAGAAACGAATGAAGATATTGCAGCAATAGAAAAGAATGACACGTGAAAATTAGTGGACATCCCACAAGGAAAAGAAGTTATTGGAGTGAAATGGGTCTATAATACCAAGAGAAACATTGAAGACAATATAGAAAGGCACAAAGCAAGGCTAGTTGTCAAAGGATACAAGCAACGGCAAGGGAGATACTATGAGGAAACCTTTACACCAATTGCAAGGATGGAGACAGTGAGGACAATTTTGTCCATAACAACACAACAAAAGTGGAAAGTTTATCAAATGGATGTGAATTCAGTAGTCTTTAATGGAGTGTTGAAAGAGGAGTTATATGTTGAACAACCTCCTAGCTATGAGATAGAAGGCCAAGAACACAAAGTGTGTAAGTTGAAGAAAACTCTTTATGGGCTGAAGCAAGCACCAAGAGCATGGTACAACATGATTGATGCTTACTTGGCCGACAATGGGTTTGACAAGTGTGATGGTGAACTCACACTCTACATCAAAGAAAATGACAGTAAAATTCTTATTGTTGTTTTATATGTAGATGATTTGATTTTCACTAGCAATGATGTTTCTCTCATTGCTCATTTTAAAATAGTCATGAAAAGTGACTTTGAAATGACTGACTTGGGTTTATTGAGATATTTTTGGGCATAGAAGTAAAGAAAAATGAAAAGGGAATTTTAATCTCCCAAGAAAAATATGTTGCAAAAGTTTTAAAGAGGTTCAATATGCAGAACAACAAAGCAGCATCAACTCCAACTGTCATGGGGTTGAAGTTAAACATGGAAGATTGCAATGAGAATGTCGATCCAACATTGTACAAGAGCATAGTTGGAATTCTAATGTATTTGACTGCAACTAGGCTTGATATTATGTATGCAGTGAGTTTAATATCCAGATTCATGGAGACACTAAAGGAGACACATTGGCAAGCAGCCAAGAGAATTTTAAGGTATGTGAATGGAACGAAGGAGTATGGTGTTCTATACCCCTCAATGATAATTTAAAGCTGATTGGTTACACTGACATTGAATGGGTTGGAAGTGTAGATGATAGAAAGAGCACATCTGGGTATGTATTTCATTTGGGACAGGGAGCCATTTCATGGGCTTCCAAGAAACAACCAATAGTTTCATTATCAACAGCAGAAGTTGAATATGTAGCAACAACAATAGCAGCATGTCAAGTTGTTTGGATGAGAAGGATGTTGAGGGATTTATGTCATGAGCAAGACAAAGGAACCAAAACTTATTGTGATAACAGCTCAGCAATTGAATTGTTAAATAATTCTGTTTTCCACAAAGCATATTGATGCAAAGTACCATTTTATAAGAGAACTAGTTAACAATGGTGAAATTGTTTTGCAGCATTGTAGGTCAGAGGAACAATTTTCTGATATCCTCACAAAGCCATTGGGACAGAAGATTTTTGTTTATCTCAGACAGTGTCTAGGAATTGTTGAGGGAAACATTTTTGATTGAGGGGGAGTTTTGGAATTACTTCCAACCACTGCCATGAATAAATAGTGGGAGAAGCCCACAACTTCATTGAATTTTTGTGCAGAGAAGGACGAAGCCTGGATTTCAAATATGAAGGCGTTTTATGCAATATCCAAAGAACAGAGTACCCAGACTTTCCTCTGCGTTTATTTCTTACATGCCATGTTGACTTCCGTTTGCTCGCACTTCACCGCCCGCAGCATTTAAGTTTTAACCCTTAAGCATTCACCAATATTAAGTTTGCGCTCATGCGATATCGACAGGACCCACTTACCTCCACCACATTTACAACCGCACACAAACCTTTGTTATTCTGCATATTCCTTTGTTTTCCGCACTTCGCACCTCCCGCAGTTTATCTCTCCGCAGATCGCAGCCCACAACTTTTAAGTTGCAACTCTTAACATTTCTCCAAAGTTAAAACTCTATCGATGCAATCTGCAGGACCCACAGACCTCACCGCACTTCGCAAGATTTCCCACTTACATTTTATATCGCCCGCACTTCACAATTTTTTGTTTTAACCTTTTTAAGCAGCCTGCAGCAACACACCTCATAAGTTTCAAGTTTTACCTTTAAGACCGTCTGCAAAGTTATGTTATGTTATTTTTGTAAGATTGCAAGAGGGGCATGTGTCAAGCTCAGGAGGATAGTGCAAATTGCACATTGCAAGCTTATGAATTTAACAGATAAGTGCCCATGGGTTATTTTGTTTTGGATGTGATGCGATGCGATGCGATGTGCCATGTCACACTGCATATCGCAAATTTTAATGTTTTTCCGTATGTGCGCCAAGTTAAAATTTAAGATCATCGGTATATGATTTGCGATAGAGCGTCGGATGTAATGTGTTTACAGAGGTGGAAAGAATATATTTTTAGGCTCGTTGTTATGTGTTCTGAATGAATTTTGTAAGTTGTTTCGTGTGTAAACAAAAAATTAAAATAGAAGGACGATTTTCGTTGTTGAACGTCCGATTTGCATTAAATTGCTTTCAAGGCTCATGCTTTGACCAATTTTGTATTAAAAACTATGTAATTTCATTTTGTTTTCAGAGAGTGAAGGAATGAAAAATTGAAATTGGTTTCTCTTTTGTGTTTCGCTCTCTATCTGTGTATTGTTATTTCCACATTTTAGTGCATTCTCTATGTTGTAAGGGGGAACACATTCCTCTGTGTTTGTTGTATTCAATATTCTCAACAACAAAGACTACATCTCATAAATGACTCATCATAGATAACTCCTCTAAATTATATAAAATGAATAAAACCATTAAATGTTGATCACCACCCAAAGAGAAAATTTAATTTAATATAATGAATTAAGAAATTTAAACAACAAAATAGTTGATTCCTTTAATTATGGGACAAATTTAAATTTAAAATAAATTATATTTTTTAAATATTTGCAAATACATATATAATTATTATTTTATTTTAATTTTTTTAATATAATTTTATGGGACAACAACTCTTCCATCCTAAATTTAAAAAAAAAAAAAAAATTAATAATCTTAAAATATATTATAATATTTTTTAATTTCATATAATTTTTTAAAAACATATATCTTGAATTTAAGAAATAAAATTAATAATTTCAAATATATTTTTTTAATTTTATATATATCTTTTAATTAAAAAAATAAAAATAAAAATAATTTCAAATATATTTTTAATTATGTATCATCCATTCATAAGATAAAAATTAATAATCTCAAAATATTTTATATCGATTTATCAAATCATGTAGATTAAGCGAAATATCAACCAACAAATGTAGTTCTCTTATGTGTTTAACACTGCTCTAATGTCCATGGAAGCGCCTAGAGAACAGAAGCTGTGCTATGTTGGTAGCATACTTTTCCCATATTAAACTTTATTCTTCAAACTTCAACCATTAATACGAGTTGGCATATGGTGTTGAAATGTTAATTTCAACTGCTTAGCCCATAGTCACCGCTTTCCAAATTTGTCTTTTACAAACCCTGCACTTAGCCGCTTGTTATTTTTTCACTTAAAGGACTCTGTCACAATGCCACTTGCCATTTTAGTTGCACTGTCGCTTTAACCACCCTTACAGTCCTTTATACAGAAATCAGAGCTTTTGTTCTTGTGTGCGCGGCAAAGTTTTTTTGTTTTATTTGAAATAGGGCCATGACAGCACCGGTCCCACTACCAGCACACAAAGACATGGTCCGATCGCATCTTATCATGTTATATTGGAGCCGATGTTAGCAACCACATTTCCGGACCCGAAAAGGTTTTATGAACCGCGTCCTAAAATTTTTCGCATCACAAAACCCCCTGACATCATTGGGGCAAAGTGTTATGCGATTTTTCATGAAATACGGCTCATAAACGATTTGGAGTCCGCGGGCCCCAGTCCTCGGCCAATCGGAAGCCAATCACACAGAGTTGGGTCATGATGATGTCACACAGATTTGTGATCGGAAATTTTATGAGATCCGGTTTATTTTCTCTTTGAAATACGGCGGAAGAGTTTACATTATGGTTTTATTAAAGTTTGTTATATGTTTTGTTTATCGCGCATTGATTTTGGATATAAAACCTTTGTCATATATATATGTTTTAATTCATATTAAAACACATGCACTAGTTTGTTTTTAATATTTTAGTTGTAATGTTTTTTTTGTATATGTGCTGCGCCACATATAAAAGTCTAGGGGGCTAAATGAAAAGAGATTTAATGAAACATACAGCAGTGTGTTAAAATAGTGAAACAATTTTATTTTTTAAAATACTGTGTGTGTGTAATTTTTGTAACAGAGATAGAGAACATTTTATGCACTGTGTGTGTAGTAGTCCAGCTTTGTAAATCCCTCTGTTAGAGGAATAAGTTTTTTTTTGTAATAGATTTTTACTGTTAATGAAATAGAATTACAGTTTTTGAAACCTCTGTCTGGTAGTGAGCAATTTTTTTTAATTCTCTGTGTTTGAAGGAGAGTATCATTCTCTCTGAGTTTGTTCTGGAATTCTCAGAAATTCCAACATGATATCAGAGCTTATTCATGCTCTTTGAAGGTGTCAAAGAAGCTGAAGGAAGAAGGATTTGTTGCAGCGGTTCACCAGCAGAACTCCAGCAAGCCCAACAGAAGTAAAGTCCAGGTATTTCTCAAAAAACAGAGTTGTTGTTTTGTTTAAAAGAGCGGTCCTGAGAAACAGAGTTTTGTCCTTTAAAGAAGGAAATACAGTTTTTTTAGAAAAACAAAGTCAAGTTTATTTCAGTGTTTAGTCTATAAGCAATGGCTGGACTAAGCACTGGTATGAGTATTGGAAATATTCAGCTTCCCCAATTTAATGGGAAGAATTATGATTATTGGGCCATTACCATGAGAGCCCTGTTTGCCTCCCAGGACTTATGGGAATTTGTAGAAGACGGTTTTGAAGAACCAGTTGATGAACAGGAGTATAATGCCTTAACACCGGTAGAGAAGGATATGCTGAAGAGAAATATAAAGAAGGACTCTAAGGCCCTCTTCTATCTCTATCAAGCAGTACATGAGAGTGTGTTTACAAGGATAGCAACAGCTAAAAGATCCAAGGATGCATGGGATACTCTAAAGATAACCTATCAAGGTATGGAGAAAGTGAAGACAGTAAAACTACAATTGCTGAGGAGAGATTTTGAAACTCTCTGTATGAAAGAGTCTGATAACATAGACTCATTCTTCACACATGTGATTGGGATGATAAATCAGATAAGGTCTCATGGAGAGACACTTGAAGAAAGAAGGATAGTGGAGAAACTATTGAGGAGCCTACCCTCAAGGTTTGATGTTATTTTTACCACCATTGAAGAGACAAAGGATCTCTCAAAGTTCACAGTAGATGAACTTCATGCACCACTGATGACTCATGAATAGAGATTGGGAAGATCAATAAACCCATCTCTAGAGCATGCCTTCAAGACCCATATGCCTTTTGGAAGAGGAAGAGGAAGAGGCAAAAACCAATACAGAGAAGGAAGAAACAGCTCTACACATTCACATGGAAGGAGCAACAGTCAGAATCAAAGCCACGGCCAAAGCAACAGCCAGCAAGGTGGACACCAATATGCTTAAGGACAAAGGTATGACAAATCCAATGTCCAATGTCATTATTGCAAAAAATATGGGCACTATGCCAATGAGTGTAGGAAAAAGCAAAATGACATGAATAATAGGCAGAATGCTAATGTAGCAAGAGAAGAAAAGAACCCAAAGAATGTGTTTTTAACATGTAATGTAGCACAAGATAGACAGGATGATGTATGGTTCTTAGATTCAGGCTGCAGTAATCACATGACTGGAAACATAGCAATGTTTGCCAATCTTGATGAAGAAGTTAAATCAGAAGTAACAACAGGAACTGATACTAAGATTTTGTCAAGGGAAAAGGCAGAGTTCCTCATCAAAATGGATAGAAGCCATGGATGAAGAAATTAATGCAATAGAGAAGAACAAAACATGGGATTTGGTTGAACTCCCAAAAGATAAGGAAGTCATTGGAGTTAAATGGGTCTATAAGACCAAAAGCAATGCTGAAGGTAAAATTGAAAGGCACAAGGCCAGACTTGTTGTCAAAGGTTATAAACAGCAAGATGGAAGAGATTATGAAGAAAATTTTGCACCAGTTGCAAGAATGGAAACAGTGAGAGCAGTGTTGTCCATAGCAGCACAAAACAAATGGAAGGTTTACCAAATGGATGTAAAATCAGCATTTTTAAATGGAGTGTTAATGGAAGAGGTTTATGTTGAACAACCTCTAGGCTATGAGAAAAAGGGCCAATAGCACAAATTTTTCAGATTGAAGAAAGCTCCTTATGGGCTGAAGCAAGCACCAAGAGCATGGTACAGTAGGATAGATTCCTATCTACTGGAAAATGGGTTTGAAAAATGTGAAGGAGAACCCACATTATATATCAAAGAAAAAGATGGTAAGATGCTGATTGTGGTTTTATATGTTGATGATGTGTTCTTCACAGGTAATGATGATTACCTTATTGAAAATTTTAAAACAGTCATGAAAGATGAATTTGAAATGACTGACATGGGATTGTTGAAATACTTCTTAGTAATAGAAGTAGAGCAAAATGAAAATAAGATTTTTATTTCTCAAGCTAAGTATGTAAATGAATTTTTGGAAAGATAACATGCAGGATTGCAAGGTAGCAATTACACCCACAGTAATGGGATTGAAACTCAGCAAAGAGGACAGTAGCAAGGATTTTGATCCTAGGTTGTACAAGAGCATAGTTGGCAGCCTTATGTATTTGACTGCAACTAGGCCTGATATTATGCATGTTGTTAGTTTAATTTCCAGATTCATGGAGAGGCCAAAAGAAGCACATTGGCAGGCAGCAAAAAGAATTCTGAGGTATGTGAAAGGAACTAAGAAATATGGTATTTTGTATACTACTTCAGAAAATTCTGAGTTAATTGGATACACCGACAGTGATTGGGCTGGAAGTGTAGATGATCAGAAAAGTACATCTGGTTATGTTTTTCATATGGGTTCAGGAGCTATTTCATGGGCTTCTAAAAAGAAGCCTATTGTAGTATTGTTTACAGCAGAGGCAGAGTATGTGGCAGCTACAGTAGCAGCATGTCAAGCAGTGTGGATGAGGAGAATGTTGAGGAGTTTATGTCAAGAACAAGTAAAAGGCATAGTAATTTATTGTGACAATAGCTTAGCCATAGCATTGTCTAAAAATTTTGTGTTTCACAAAAGGAAAAATCACATAGATGCTAAGTTTCACTACATCAGGGAGCTAGTAAACAATGGAGAAATCATTTTAAAACATTGCAGGACTCAGGAGCAATTTGCAGATATACTAACAAATCCACTGGGGCAGAAAAGCTTTGAATATTTGAGGAAATGCATGGGTATGACTGACAAACCAGCAGTTGAACTTAAGGGGGAGTGCTGAAATGTTAATTTCAACTACTCAGCCCACAGTCACTGCTTTCCAATTTTGTCTTTTACAAACCCTGCACTCAGCCGCTTGTTATTTTTGTGCTTAAAGGACTCTATCACAATGCCGCTTGCCATTTTAGTTGCACTGTTGCTTTAATCACCCTTATATTCCTTTATACAGAAAGAAGAGCTTTTGTTCTTGTGTGCGCGGAAAATTTCTTTTGTTTTATTTGAAACAGGGCCACGACAGCACTGGTCCCACCGCCAGCCCACAAAGACATGGTCCAATCGCGTCTTATCACGTTATATTGGAGCCGACGTTAGAAACCACATTTTCGGACCCGAAAAGGTTTTATGAACCGCGTCCTAAAAGTTTTCGCATCACAAAACCCCCTGACGTCATTGGGGCAAATTGTTATGCAATTTTTCATGAAATATGGCTCATAAACGGTTTGGAGTCCGCGGGCCCCAGTCCTCGGCCAATCACAAGCCGATCGCACGGAGTTGGGGCGTGATGACGTCACACAAATTTGTGATGCAAAATTTTATGAGATCCGGTTTATTTTCTCTTTGAAATCCAACGAAAGAGTTTACATTATGGTTTTATTAAAGTTTGTTATATGTTTTGTTTATCGTGCATTGAGTTTGGATATAAAACCTTTGTCATATATATATTTTTTTTAATTCATATTAAAACACATGCGCTAGTTTGTTTTTAATATTTTAGTTGTAATGTTTTTTTTATATATGTGCTGCGCCACATATAAAAGTCTAGGGGGCTAAATGAAAAGAGAGTTAATGAAACATGCAGCAGTGTGTTAAAACAATAAAACAATTTTTTTTAAAAAGACTATGTGTGTGTGTAATTTTTGTAACAGAGACAAAGAACATTTTATGCACTGTGTGTGTAGCAGTCTAGCTTTGTAAATCCCTCTGTTAGAGGAAGAAGTTTTTTTTTGTAATAGTTTTTTACTGTTAATGAAATAGAATTACAGTTTGTGAAACCTCTGTCTAGCAGTGAGCAATCTTTTTTAATTCTCTTTGTTTGAAGGAGAGTATCATTCTCTCTGAGTTTGTTCTGGAATTCTTAGAAATTCCAACATATGGAACAATGGCTGACAGAAATCCCCATGGGCCACACCAACTTTAATTTGTTGGATCAATGGAAAAGTTGTGTGGAGTTGCAAAAGAAAAGCTTGCAATCTATGAAAGAAACAAATTTTCACTCTCGTGCAAGATTGTACCAGAAACGTCTTTAAATGTTATAAATATTTAATTTTGGCAGCATGGACACCATGAAAGCTACTTGCCTAAATTCAAGGGCTTAGTCTAGAAAAGCAACATAATGGTTTAATTTGGCAAAGATTTTGAAAAAATCTAGTAAATCTTGTTTACAGTTGTTAAATTTCAGTATTTTGGGTACCTTAAGGGTTTTTGATAGTGTTGAATCCATTTCCACTATTAAAAATGCAATTCAAACACTCCAAGTACTTCATTTTTTTATTTTTATTTTACCAGATTCCAACGAAAAGAATTGCCATCCGAACTATTCTGTATACTAGATAGACAACTTCAAATTCGAAATAATTTCAAACCTCCATCATCCATGAACACATATCTATAGACAAAGAAGGTGAAACAGGAATTTTGTCTTGTTCAAATATACTCGTAATCGTTATCCTTTTACACCAGCAAATATCAATGACCAAAACGGGCACCACACAATTTAAATTACAAGATCCGGGAAGCCTAGGATTGAACAACTAGACAGCCATGAACGACAATCCCAGTTGTGTTGGGGACGCAGCCTAATGACAATGGTCGTCCAGTGCTTCTCCCCACTAATTAAAATTGCTCCCGTTCATATGCAACGCAAAAAAATCACAACAATCCCTGCATGAATATAACTCCAGCGTCCATTGCAGCCGAAAATACATAGTTGGGGCAATTCCATGAAGAGTTTGTTATATTTAGAGAGTTAGCATGAAGAGTTTTCTATATTTAGAGAGTGAGTTAGGTCACTATTGAGTCTAGTCCAGTTATGTGATAGATGGATTTAGAGAGTAGTTGTATGTCAAGTTTGTTGGAATTTCTGAACAATTCCGAACACACGGAGGAAATAAAATTCTTCAACTCAACACAGAGATTTAACTCAAAAAAGTGTAGATAGAGATGCATAAAACAACAATTTCATTAGCATAAAAAACTGTTACAAAATGATAGATCTTCTTCTGAATCTTTACACAAAAAATTTCACTTCTTGACTGCTGCAAACGCAGTGCTGTACATTCTCTGTCTCTGTCTTTTTCTTGTTTTCTACATTCGGGCTTTCAAAAATACAATACACAGTCCACATATTGCACTCACGGCATATTACATTACATATATATTATAAAATATTTTGAATCATATATATATATATATATATATATATATATATATATTACCAAAGTAAAAAAAATGTACCGCAGTAAATAAAAATTAAAACTTTATGCAAAGGTTTAAAACCTTATTCCATCATGTTGCATATATAAAAAAAAAAAAAAACATCAACCTTTATACTTTCTGGGGAGTGTTTGGAGAACATTCACACCAGTTCTCTTTACCCCATGGAATTTTTGTGGTTGGTCCATAAAAGAGATGATGTCACCTTCTCCGGTGGGTCATCTTCCTCCTTCGCTAGTCAAGTCCGCAGCCCTCAGAATGTGATGCTGTGCGATTAATTCCAAAGGAATGGTTGCTGGAGAATTTATTGTGGTGGGTGAATGTTTAAGTGCGGAGGTTGGGTGGATATGGAGACAGGATCTGCAAATCTGGAAGCCTGCGGCAGTGTCCTTCATAATTTCCCATCAGCATTTAAGTTCTCCATCCTTGTGTTCTGCGGGCAGTTGGAATTAAATTCCAACAAAGTTATATTAGGCTAGTAGAAAAAGTTTAAATACCCTTTATTGTATATCAAGTCAATCAAATTTTTGTGTGATCAATAGAAAAAAATAGCAACTTTATAATTAGTTTGTGTGAGTTAATTTTTGTTTCTTCTTTATATATTTCTAAAAATTTGATATCAGAGCTGGAGACATAAAAAAAAATCAAATTTGAGCAAAGGAGAACATTGAAAGAAAAGATAAATAATTCGCTAAAAACATAGAGATCAGAGTCAAGGGAGAGCGGAGAGACAAAAGAGAAATACTTTTTGTAACACGGGGGGGCTCTGCAGTTAGTCTTTAACGTGAAAGATCAGTATCGTGAAAAGCGTTAAACCCTGGCTCTTCTCATACGAGCTGTGTTAAAAGACAAAAGTCTAAAGTTGTTTAAAAGGCCAAAGACCATCATGTGGTTAATTCTTAAGACAAGAAATTATTCCAAAGTTTTTAAAGGAAGGTACATTGGATGAGGATTAGATGAAGTGCGTTGGAGGTTATTAAAATATTTTTTATTTTATGAGTTATAAAGGTTTATAATAAAGTGTTTTTTTAAAGGAGCTTTTGATAAGTGTTTTTTTTGGAAAAAAAAGTTTTATGAAGTTTTATTATAAGGGTCTATAAAATAGGATTTTATAAAAGAAAATTTTGTAGGGGAAGAGAATTAAAAGAAAAGGATTTTTTTTACAAAGTGAATTTAGGGTGAAGATTTTGTGTTTTGATAAGTATGACAGATAAGCATGACATATTTTTGGGTGAAGATTGTGTGTTTTGATAAGTATGACAGATTTTTGGGTGAAGATTGTGTCTTATGGGGTTGCATATTAAAAAATCATAATTTTTTCGTTGGCAATATGGAAGATAGCCTCATGCAACATGCAAACAACTATAAGTCAAAGGAATGACAATAGTCATAGGGCGCAAAGCGCAAATGAAGAAGACTAAGAAAAATGATATAAAAAAGAGGCAAAGATTGTTGTCGTGTTTAGAGAGGTTCAGGCCACAGCTAGGGAACTGAGATGTCTAGCAGAAGACAAATATTCCCTAGCTCTAAGTTTCATTCAACGAGCAATGGATGAAACGATTATGTGCAAGGTAGCAAAAACTACAACTTCCAAGGAATCTTAGAATATCCTGGAAGTAGAATTTGGTGCAAGTGGGAGTGACATGCAGTATCAAGATGTGTCACAATTTTTTAAGTCAGTCGTAGATCTGAGAGTAGATGAGAAAGACTCTGAGAGGACAATAGAGCTTGGAGAATCTCATTCAAAAGTGGAAGATGGTCGTGAAGACTATAAAATTGAAACCCATAATGCAAGCATGCATATGGATGAAGAAGATGCAATAGAGATTGCAAAGAGAGAAGTTGAAGCCTTTGTATGTGAAGCAGAGAAAGAGCATATCAATGCTCAGGCACTCCATTATAATGTGGATGGTGCGGAAGATGGTGAATCCCTCTGTGATGAAACACATGTGGATGATGGCTGCAAAGAGAGATGTCCATTGGTGAAACCAACCGTAGATAATGAATTTGGTGAAGATGAATTTTCAATGAAATTGACAATGAGCACATGCATTCTCATTTATCCCACCATAGGGTGGATGAAAATTATGTTAATGATATGTGTGGTTTCCTTTTTGAAACAAGGATTGGTTATGGTAATATGGTAAGCACCATGTCTGATGAAGCATTGAAGCTTGAAGTTGCCTTTCTAGTAGCAAGATATGAAGTAGTTGGAACTGCTCATGAAGCAGTACATTATCTAGCAAATGATGATCAAGAAGATGATAAAGCGATTGAAGAGTTTTTTATGAGAATATCCACTAACAACATAACAGTAGAAGACAACCTCCATGCAATGGAAAAGAAGGCAGAGAAGGAAGAGGTAGAGAAGGAATCTCTCACTTAAGAGAATAATACAGATGTTTTTAACATTTTTTTGAATATGCAAGTACTCAAAATAGCATGGGAACAGAAGTTGAAATCAAGGTTGTTAATAAGTTTGATGCAGATTTGAAGCTCATTGAATAATGGATTCAGAAGCCAATTGAACAAATTGATGCGAGACTTAAAGCAGCAGCTGGAATAAAATAACTAAATGAAATGGTGAATAATGATCTTGAGTGTGCAGATTATAGGAAGATATGACAGAAAGAAAGTTAAGAATATAAAGCACAAGAAGCATAGTATAGAAGATAGTTCGAATATGCAATGGTGTGGTAGCATTTTATGGTTGAACGAATATATAAAGAGGAAGGTGTAGAAAACAAGATTAGATTGTTTTTTAGCACAAATTCAAGAAAATTCAAAAGAAAAATTTTAGCAGCAACAAGTAAGGAAATATGGAACCTACAACAAGAAAGCACAAAAAAGAATGAAGCAATTTCGAGGATATAGAATTTGGAAGCAAAGAAAAAGAATATGCAAAGATGTAAATTTTTTGAGTCATTTTAAGTCTAGCTGAGACATAGACTAATAGACATGTTTTAGTGATAATTGAGTCAATTTCTATTGTAAGCCTACAAGGCATAGTTAAGTCTTGTTTGAGTTATGTTGAGTCATATGGTTGTAATTAAGGGGGAGTGTTAAAGTAAGCTAATTACTCCCGCATTAAGATTTGGCTATATTTAGAGAGTTATTTAGTTGAGTGTTGAGTCAAGTCGAGTTAAGTGATAGACGGATTTAGTGAGTAATTGCATGTCAAGTTATATTAGGCGAGTCACTAGTCGAAAAGGTTTAAATACCCTTCACTGGGTTCATTGCATGTCAAGTCAATCAAGCTTTGTGTGATCAATAGATAAGAGCAGCAACTCCTATGGTTTGTGTGTGTTAATTTTTTTTACTTCTCTCTGTTTTTCCAACAGATGAAACCAAATGTTCCCCAACATATGAAGTTTACAGCAGTGGCAGGAGGCATCATATTCATTGCCCTAATTATAACATGCTTGTTTATGACCCGAACTCATTTGGCCTCTTGAAAAAGCTTAAAAAAAATAGTGCTATGAATTTTTGACCATGAAGATTTGTTGAAATAGGTTTCGTGACAATATCATATCACACCTTTTAATGAAACGGTTTTAAAAATTTATCAATTTAATTAAAAAGAAAAAAGGGAATCTCCTTTTTGACATAATTTTTAACCTTTATTTTTGAATTAATTAATTTAATTAAAGAGAATGAAAGAGAATAATTACTTTAATTATCTCAATTTTTAATTATACTAAAATATTTTATAAAATCCCCACTATCCACTTAATAATTATTGATTATTAATTAAATTTTTGGAAACCCTATTCTAAAATTGACACAAAGGTATATCCACTTAAAATATGGACATATTGTCTACCCCTTCCCCATGAAATTTTCCAATGAAATGTGAACTAGTAACTTGAGAAAGACAACATCATCCATAAACAAATGGATTTACACCCCATAGATAACTCTTCGAAATTATATAAAGAGTGAATGAACCATCAAATGTAGTTCACCTACTTCAATGCAGTTCCACCAAATACCCATAAGGAAATTCCTAAGCTTGAGTGCCAAGCATGGGAGGAAAAAAAATCTCTTTAGGATTGTGAGATTTTGGAGGACTTGTCACCTTAGGTTTGTGACCTTGGGCACACTAGGAAAATAAAGAAGTATTACTTAAACTATGTGGCTATTCATTGGAAAAAAAACAAAAATCTTTACTTAAACTATGTGGCTCTTCATTCGAAAAAAACAAGAAGCATTACTTAAAATATGTGGCTCTTCACTGGAAAATGAAGGCCTTGTTGGGCCTAGTATTGAGGGATAAGAAAGTGGAGAAATATAATATATTTGCATCCCTCAAGGACATCAAAAGGATACTCAGGATTCAGAGGTTTTACTTGGATAAGATTGACTCATGCATGACACATGTGGAGAGCCATATTGCGTATGATTCAGATGGTAGGGACTTAATGGATATTCCTCATTCCAATGCGAGAACAAGAGAAAATATTTTTTCTTCAGAAAATGATTAATGAGTTTGAATGGTTGGTGGTGCAGTATTGGTGGTTTCCTGGTCACTCTTGGTTCGTTTATGCAGGGTGCCTGTTACTTTTTTTGGTCTTCTTCCTGTGTCAACATAAGGTGGTTGTGACATTGTGATTTTTGTGGTGACTCGGGCTTGCTTCATTGGGCACACCCCTTGTTCCACTGCGAGAACACCAGCCAATATTTCTTCTTCAGAAAATTATTAATGAGTTTGGGTGGTGCAGTATGGTGGTTTCCTCGTTGCTCTTGGCTCGTTTATGTAGGGTACTTGTTACCTTTTTTGGTCTTCTAATTGTGTCAGCATAAGATGGTTGCGACATTGTTATTTTTGTGGTGACTCTAGCCTACTTCATTGGGAACTATTTGTTTCTTTTAAAATATTTGTTTTTGGGAAATATTTGGATGCAAAACTTCAATTTTTTTCTAATGTCTGTGGTGGTTCTAGGCCTGTTTCTCAAGGCACTTGTTACTCTTTTGAAAATATTTGGTTTATGGAATTGGATGAATAGGTTAGTGTCAATTTGTTATCATTGTACTAGTCATTGTTATTTTGTAAGGCTTTTTATGCTGAAATTATGGTGGGATTTTGTTTGTTTGAAAGTTAAAAGAGACACCCATCCATGGGTAATTAGTTGGTATCTATGTATAGAATGGGTAGGCACTCAGAGAAGCCATTTCCAACTCGTACTCAATAGGAACATGTCTAGAAGTGTTTTATCCTCAATGGTCACTTTTAAAATTCATGGAAATATGTTTTTTTAGTCATATAAGGCATTCATTCACAAAAAAAAAAAGACCAACCTTAAATGATGGCCACCAATCAAAATTCATTTTTATAGAGAGAATAAATTTAACTTAATATAATGCATTAAAAAAAACTAAATATCAAGAAATTTGACTCCTCTAAATATTGAACTGGTTTAATTAATTTTTTAAATATTGTTAAATACATATAATAATTATTTATTTATTTTATTTTTATTAATTTAATTTTAAAGAATAATATCTCCATAAAAAGTTTAACAATCTTAAAATATATAATATATATCTTTAATTTAAAAGATATGATTAATAATTTAAAATATATTTTTTAATTTAATATATCTTCCATTTATAACATAAAAATGAATAATATCAAACACATTTTCAATTAATAGACCGTCTAAGCATCTCAGAGAATTAATAATGAATAGGTTTATCGAGTCATATAGATAAAACCTAAATATCAACCGACAAATGCAGTGCTCGTACGTGGTTAGTTAACAGTGCTATAATTGCCATGAAAGCGCATCGCGACAACAAAAGCTGCGTTATGTTTGGAGCATACTTATCCTATATTAAACTTTATTGCTATTATTGAACCATTATTACGAGCTGCACCTGCAACAACCGTTAGCAGAAATTCCCATGGGCCACACCACCTTCAGTTTGTTGGATCAACGGAATAATTGTGTGGAGTTGCAAAACGAAAACAATACAATCTACTAGTCAGGCTCCTGCAAGATTGTACCGGAGGCATCTTTAAACGTTATAAATATTAAAAGTACTGCTACTTGCCTAAATTCAAGTAATTCCAAACGTCCATGAATACAAGGAAGATGAAACAGGAATTTGTTTTGTTCAAAAGATACCGGCTGTAATCATTATCCTTTTACACGTGGAAATATTCTTCTTGACCAAAACAGGTTCTGCACAATTTAAATTACAAGATCCGGGAAGCTTAGGCTTGAACAACTGGACAGCCATGAACGACAATCCCAGGTTGTGTTGGGCACGTAGCCAAATGACAGTGGTCATCCACTGCTTCTCCCCACCAATTCAAACTCCTCCCATTCATCTGCAACGCAAAATAACACAACAATCCCATGAATGCAACTCCAGCATCCATTGCGGCAGAGAATACGTAATTATGGCGACTCCACCACTTTTTGTTGCGTTTGAAGATGAGATAGTTGAAAATGAAGCCAAATGTTCCCCAGCATATGAAGTTTACAGCAGTTGCCGGAGGCATCATATTCGTTGCCCCAATCAGAACAGGCATGTTTATTCGCCGAACCCATTTGGCTTCTGGAAAAAGTTTACACAAAACCCATACCATCAATGGTGCAGTTACACCCACTAGGAAAAACCAGTTGAGATTCTTATAGAGTCCCATCGAACCGAATATTCTCTTCGGCCCTACCACTCCCCATATGACCGAAGCATTGTAAAATACCCTATCGTAGGGACAAGTCCAGGGGCTGCCTTGTGGAAGTAGCTCAGGGCTGCAAATGTTCTCCACGCTCTCTAATAGCCACCATGCTGTTCCAAAATACACAGAGGCCGCCACAAGTGTTCCCGCTACCTGCAAATCATGAAATGGAATATTCCATTTAAGATGGGTATTCAAATATTTAATGCTAACCAAAACTTCATTATGCTGGAAAAATATTGTTTTGTTAAATTCTACATTAAATTGTACTGCAGGCTTACCTGAACCACAAACATTGAACGTGGTGGAATCTTCATGTAATGACCCAGTTTGAAATCCGAAAGGAATGTGATTGCTTGTACCATGGTTATGTAACCATATGTCTTGAATATTACGTTTGCAACGGGCCTACCTGGAAAGAGATATCCTATGATATACTCATTTATTATCTTCATACCCGGCGTCTGTGGCAAGAATATAAATAAATTCATCAACTTTATTATAAAGACTGATTGTACCGATTAAAGAGAAGCCAAGTGCTGTACACATCAGAGAGTAATCGTTGCGTGTATATAAGGGGTAGGATAACGGCTCATTGATTGGTTAACATTTCTATTTTACTATCATCTACCTCTGTTCAAATTCATTATTTAATAGTGGAGGTCCCATCTATATTCAAATTAATGATGGGATTGCATTTTCATTTTTATCATTAATGTTTTGATGAAACATATAAAGGTAATAGTTTAAAAATCATATAAACTTTTGATTCATATAAACTTTCCTTGATTTGTTCATTCAACCTGTGAATTTGATTTAAGAAAAAAATTATTAAAATATTATATTTCAATAAGTGAGAACTTCTTTGTGGCCCGTATATTCATGAATGGTGACCTTTCAGTTTTATATTACTGAAACATATCTTTATGAAAAGCATCTTTATCATCACTTTTATTATTATATTTATTTGAAGACATCCGGTATAATTGGAACGATACTGAGAAGATTAGCATGGCCGGTTAGCATGGGCCTTGCGCAAGGATCTCACACAAATTGAGAAATGGTCCCAATTTTTAATTTATCAATTCTATTATCATATTTATTTTATTGTACAATTTGATGGTATCAAATTCCAGAATATTTAATGGAGTTAAAATTTATCCTTTATCATCGATATAAAAGAAAAAGGTTGCCTATTCAGTTTTATAGACATGAAACAAGGTCGATTAAAATGTGAAATAATTTAACGTTCATGGGAATATAACATATATCTTTGTTCAAAAATCCCTCGGTATATGTTCATTACAGGTTTGCTCAGTTTATGTCCATTACAAATTTGGACATTCAATGAGAATGGAGTAAATTCAATACTCCTAAGGTAAGTGAATTTAATTCTCTTAACAATAGATATACACCATCTGTAATCTCTATAAGGATAATACAAGAATGATTTTCAAAATTGTTTAATATTAATTATTAAAAAAATTAATAACTTTCATTATTTAGAATATGAGTTAACTATGTTGTGGTATGAAATATTATGTTTAAAACTATAAGAATCAAGCCAAACAACCTATAAATTTGATTTTGAAAATTCAAAAAAAATATTGTCAACATTTTTAAAAATAATTTTTGGTACTCCTTAAAGGTAGTCCGTATAATCAGGTCTGCGCAGATTGCACACAACAAAGAAAAATAGGCCCTTATGAATCTGATGTCTACAATTTCATCAAACAATTGAACACAACAAAGAAAAATTGACCCCTATGAATCTGATCGAACAAACACAAGTTTACTTGATTTCCGTCAAAATCTTCAAACCAATATATGGGGAGACAGAGAACTAAAATATGATAAAAAAACGAGAGAATTTTAATGTGAAATATAATAACACCCAAAATTTCGCAGAATGAATCTATTATTCAGACATCATCGAAGAGAGTGGCTCACCATATTGGTAGTGGCTGTTATTATGCCAATTGGAAGAGTGAAAGCCACCGCCAATGCGCAGGCCAAGAGTACTCCCCACCATGGTAGTTGTAGCTGCTGCTCAAACCATGCACAGGTTGCAATAGCTACGCCTATTGTCAATACCAGAATTGTCATAAACCATGATTGAGGAACAGCGTTGTAGTTTTTTCTCATCAATCTAGTGTGCACGTCAACATGTTCGTCTCCCAAAGCTGCCTTAGTGTTCTGCCATATATACCTGTTTATGGAATAACTCATTCAAGTTAGAGTATACATCAAGAATTATATTAAATATCACTTAAAGATAATAGTGAAATGAATGTTTTGGATTATGTGAGTTTTGAGGTGGTATTCCAGAATTCTTTTATGTATTTGATCCCATTGCTATGTAATGAGACACTGTCATGTATTTGATGCATCTGGGGTGACTTTGATCTAATATTAAAATCTTGTTCTATACTAAGATAAACAAATAATAATAGAGAAATGATGGAACAAGATAAGATTTTAATATGTTAAAGAAAATAATTACGTATGTGCTCACTTTATCAACTTAAAATAATATGTTATAGAAAATAATTACGCGTGTGCTCACTTTCCATGAAATAGAGTTTATGGATCCCATTGCTTTATAATGAGACACTCTCATGCATTTAATGTGTGTGGGGCGGGTGTCCTTGTTCTAATATTAGAATATATTTCTTTACCAACGTAACTAAATAAGTGTAATGGTGAAATAATAGAACAAGATTTTATTAGATTAGGGGCACGCTCAGGCACACACACCAAATACATAAAAGTGTCTCATTATATAGCAATAGGTCAATAAACATAACAACCAAATAACAACTTAACAACCTGTAGGCTATAGATTCATATACTCATACTCTACTACAACTATATCGATTTAAATTAATATGGTACAGAAAATAATTACTTGTGTACTCACTTTCCATGGAATAGCAGCACATGAGATATTGTTGCTGAAAGGGTGGCGAAGGATAAACCGTATGTGAAAGCAAAGAAGATGCTCATATGGAGTTTGCTGTACTTTTCGTAAGCCTCGCCATCGAAACCAAAGTTGGGAGTGAGTACCATGGAAGAGTTATACCTCTGACCATCGTCTGTAAAAATGTCTGGCGAGAAGATTGGAAAAGTTTTTGCGTTGTAAATATTTGTCCAGTAGGCAATAGGAATAATGACATACATGATGATAATAAAACCAATCATTACGTTGGCAATAGCAAACCAGGGCGTAGCTAGTGGGCTCCGTAAGTAGGATGACACAACAGCCCAATCGAGGGCAAACGAACCGATTCCAAGGCCCTTTAGCCCCGACCCAATCTGTTGAGTTGTAACAGAACTCTTCGAAATCCAGCAAGCTACTGATAAAGCTGCTACTGATGGAAAGAGGAAATTTGGCACCAAATAGTATGAAAAACTTGCTATCAGAACTATAACAAAGAACTGCATCCTTGTTAATCCTCCCTTTGGCCTCTCCTCATCATCATGCAGAGCCCTAATTCATCAGCACATAAGCCCTGCATAATATACTGCTTGGTTTCTGAACAAGTGACTGACTGAGTTCCCTAGATGAGCATCCCCACTATGATTTAACAGAAAAAAATATGAATGGAAAGTACCTGAAGAGGGAAACTTGCACAAGGTTTCCAGGCCACCACATGTAGGAAGCCTCCACCAAAATCTTTCTGAAAATACCAGCCCACCCAAATCCGAGTACCTAAATAGATCCAATGATCCGTATTAAAAAAAAATCATAAGAGAATGAGGATTTCCATAGCTAGTAATCTTAATCATGTTACTTGTGTCATGGATTTTGTATTTTGTAATCTATTCTCTCAGGTCAAGTTTAGTGTGGACACTCCATTCATCAATCCATACTCTATTCATCAATCCATCATAAGGGTTTATTAAAAATATCAAAAATCTTTAATATTAAAAATCCATTTTCAAGGATTAGTAATGGATTCTCTCTCAAGTTTAGTTTGCACACTCCATTTATCAATCCAAATCCATCATCAAAGATTCATTAAAAATATCAAAAATCCATTATCAAGGATAAGTAATAGATTCTCTCTCAAGTTTGTTTACGGTGGACACTCTAAACATTCATAATCAAGGATTCATCAAAAATCAAGGGTTTGTTTAGAGTGGAGACTTCACCCATTCATAATCAAAGATTCACTCATTCACAATCAATTCATAATCAAGGATTCACCTATTCATAATCAATTCATAATCAAAGATTCATCAAATATTAAAGATTTATCAAAGATAGTTCAAGTTTATAATCAAGAATTCATCAAAGATTATTAAAAGATTGTTCAAGTTTGTTCAGGGTGGACACTCTAAACGTTCATAATCAAGTCACAATCAAAGGTGGACATTCCATTCATAATCAAGGATCCATCTAAATTTGTTAAGGGTGGACACTCCATACATTCATAATCAAGGATTCATCAAAGATATCAAAAATCCATCATCAAAGATATCAAAAATCTATCATCAAGGATTCATCGAAAATAGAAAGCAAAGTGATATCAAAATAAAAAACAAAGTGATATCAAAATAAAAAACAAAGTGATATAAAAAATCCATCAAATCCATCATCAACAATTCATTAGAAAAAAACAAAAACAAAAACAAAGTGATATCTAAATAGCTAAATAAAAAACAAAGTGATATCAAAATAAGTAATATTAAAAAAATAATGTTATTATCGCTCATTGATATCACTTTGCTTTCTAATCTCTAATCCCTATCCCTCCCTCTGTGATGATAGGTGGAATGTCTACCTAAAACTCAGGAGTGCGAATTACGAAATCCATTACAAAGCTTATTCCCAAATTCTATTCAACAAGACATTCCCAAATTCTATTCAACAAGACAATTCATGTTAAAGAAGATAATAGAGCAGAAACATATTATGCATAATGGCTAATGTCTTAATGCAATTTGTATGGAGATTTCACCTGAGTAGTAACCGAAAGCAACCAAGCAGCTAAAGAACTGATTTGGCGTCTGTAAAATGCTTTGATTATGGTTAGAATACTTATTGCATATACACCTCCAGCTCCAGCATTGGAAAAAATGGTTATCAGAACATGTTCCTTGATATTGAATGGCCCTGGATTCAGTGAAAAATGCCAGTTGGTACATGGAAACCGCATTCTTTTGGTGGGCAGTGTTGCAGCCATGAGATGGCCGAGGGGAAGAACTGCTATCTGAGCAGAGTATCCTGATATTGTCAGCGGGTTCGACTTAAACATGAAGAACTGATTTGCCACAGCCAATATAACGCAAGATATTACTCCGAGAAACCAAACTCTGAATGTCAACACTGGTAAAGTTGGATCATCCGTAGTAGGAACTGTTAATGCAACTTCCTCGATTGGAGACTGGTCCTTAATCTTTTCCTCACCTGCAATTGGGTTGATGTTAAAAATTACTCACTGAATAAACCCAGAAAGAAATATAAAAATTGAACGAAATACTTTAAACCTGAACATAAATTACTCAACCAGAACATGTAGCTGGATCCATTTTGATGTGAAGAGAAGACCTAGAACTGCAATGAACATACCCACACAACCATACAGAGCAAACGATTGTGGTGGGAAGCTAATTTATTGCTTCAACACAATATACTGGCAATAAATTTGCTCATTCATCAACTTGATTTAATTCTTGTGATATCATGGTTTAGAGTATTAGATTCCTCTGAATATAATTCTCCATACAAGGATAGCTATAGGGTATATTGGCAAGAAAAAAGTGACCCACCCACAAAAATAGGAATAATCCTTTAGTTGTTACTTTAAAGCAAGCTCCACTAAGTGATTTGAAACAGACTTATTGCTATCCAGCAATGCCCACTGTCTATTCATGATCTTACAGGTTCCCCACTTAAAATAACAATCACAGACACACAAGTTATTGCCTTTACACTCATCGGCCGTATAGAATCATCAGGAATCCAGATCTAGCGAATTATCCAATATCGTCACAATCCTCCCGCTGTGTCAGCTCTTGCAACTCAATTTCCCATCGAAGGGAATAACCAGAATCATTTCCAGTAATGGAGACATCGTGTGCCATAAAGCGGAAAAAAAGGACTTTTTTATACGGGCAGATGTCATAGCAGAGAGATAGAGGAGATGCATAAAATCCTCGTGTCGGAAACAGACTGATCGCCGGCGAGGCATCAAACACAACGTGAATCCATGGACACCACGAACTGTAACGTCATGAGATTGACGTACGTAGCACACAGCTCCTCCCTTTCTAATTTTGGTGACCACCAAGTCGTGTAAGTTAACATGTAAACAAGTTAATGGCATCGAAGAGCTAATCATGAAAAAGAATTGCGAGTTCTTTTGGCCAATCCTTCCCAGGATTCGTGGCCAGTAAACCAGAAAATTTTGTTTATGGATGTCAAAAGTCGAAATTTGTGGGGAACAGCCCGATGGAGAATCTCACATATCTGCATTTTGTCAGTTCATTGTAAATTTATGTTTCTCTGGAGTCGCCTTCCCTCGACACATAAATTTTTTAAAATTTTAATTTTAATTAATAGTTGATTGATGGGATATATACTTCACACAGCTTTATTGTTTAATAATAGTTTATTACGTAATGATAGGGTAACCATGATAGAGAATAAATAATGAATAGAAGGAATAAATGTATATCACGAGTATTAATGATGGTAATTATTTGTTTGTAGTTTCGCGTATGTAAGATTGGAAAACATTAAAATGTTGTTTGAGTTTCAACCAAGTGTTATAGGATCAAAATTTTGTTGAAATTTCCATGTTGTTATTTTTTATTTTTTTTAGTTATATTTGTTGAAATCTTTATTTTGTTATGGGACACTTTTGTTGAGAGCATGGATTTTTTAATGTATAGTTTTGGGTTTGGTAAACTGAAATCATTGTTTGGTTTTTTTTTCCTATAATTTGCTTTTCATCCTATTTTTTTTTTGATATTTTTTATTAGAAAATTCAATGATTTAGAGCAAAAATTATAGAATAATATATTTCTTAGAGTTTCAATAAATAAATATTGAAATTTGTATTTATCTTTATTTATTAAGTCATCAATTTTATCTTTTTAGTTGTTTTGTGATTCTTATTTTTATTTATTGAGTTATTAGTTTTATCTTCTAGCTATAGCTAGAAACCTATATTGTTTCTATAAATTAGCTTCATATATAGCTTATTTTCTCAAGTAATGAAGTGTATTTTATCTTAGTTCTTCATCTTGTGATCTCTGAGTAGAAAGCTTGATACTCTTTCATAGTATTAGAGCTTAACTCAGAGCTACCTTTTCCTTTTCTTTTAAATCTATTTTAAATATTTAAGATCAGTTTTTGAATTTAGATTTTTTTGGGTTTTGTTAATTGCCAATGCAGGGTGTAAGTGAGGATATTTCATTTTCTAATCTCATATTTCCACATACCATTATGTTAGAAATATGAGAGAGATGATAAAGTGTGCGCACAAAAAATCACATTATATTTTTATTGATCATCACAGTTACATATATAGGATGTAAATATGAGAGAGATGAGAAAGTGATTGTGCACACAAAAAATCACATTATATTTTTATTGATCATCACAATTACATATATAGGATGTAAATCAATGAATTTCACAGATCTAGATCCTAATAAAGTGGACTTATGATTGTGAAATGACAAAACAACAACTCATATACATGGGAAACAACCACATCTAGAATAACACCTAGAAATACTCACTCACAACCTATAATACACATGACACACATGACATGGAAGCATTACTTACAATACTTTGCCTACCACTAGTTTGCAATGAAATTCTATATTTTTTTAGTTGTTCGTGGTGTTTCGAGCTGGTGGTGGAAGCGATGTAATTTTCCAAAGATGAAACGAAAGAGTTATATTGGAGATTAAGTTATTTTCCTTTTTTCTTAAGTTTTCCCACATAAATTTTCCAAAAAAGGGAGAAAGATCATTTATAATTTGTTGACACTTTTTTTTAAATGAAGAAAGACATTTTTTGGTCCACATAAAAAGGAGAAGACGTAATAAAAAAAGGATGGTGTATTTAAAAAAAGGGTGAGAAAAACACCTTACAATGATTTCCTTTGTTTCTCATTTTAATTTGCAAGAAAAATTATAGTTAAAAATTTATTTACAGCTAAATTTTTGTGGCAAAATTCTTGGAAAATTTTTCACTTGGTAAAAAGAGATTTGGGCAAGTTTTTTTAGGCATTCTTTTGTTGTAAAATTGAAATTATGGTGGAGTTAAGAATAATAGAGTTACTTTAAATGAAAATGCAAAAATTGCTGCAATACAAGGGGTTGTGGCAAAGAAGTTGAAAGATTTTCCTGCAAGAACAAACTAGATGTGTAGAAATTATACAATATGCATGTATATCTTGGATTCACTTGATCTAACAATATGTTAAAGTTAAATATTGAATCGCTTCTACAAATATTTGCGGAATTAAAAACACAATCGCTAATTACATAAGCATGAAGAAAAATCAATCACACACAACACAGATAATTTCCCGGGGAAAGCTTACAGCTTAAAAACCCCACTATCTTCTATTGTATATTATATCATCGATCATGAAACAGTCACATACAAAACTCTTCTCACAAGAGCTCTTAGTATATCAACTAATTGTCTCACACTGTCATACAAAAATTGGCAAATCTCTTAGCCAATTTACTGTCTCCAGACAACCTGCCTTCACTGCGCAATCCCTGCTGAAAGAAATCCTTGAATTAATGCAATCTTTCCTGCCTTGACTGTGCAAGTATCATCGGATCATCCAACGTGTGTGTGCTTGCATGTGTGCAAGAGGATAATGTCGCAACTGATAGTTATCTTCCCTTTCACCTATAACTCAACTGGGTCTCCACTAGATCTGCATGCATGCAGTTAATAATAGTAAACCTTCAGTTGCATGTGAGATCACTACATGTGAATTAATTAATATCTAATTCACTTGATCTTGTAGAAATTAGCTGAATAAATCACTTATTCAATGGAGATTAACCCGATTACACATCAATTTCGAATTGCATGCATAACACATAATCTCATCTACAATTAATTGTCACATGCGGAAATAATAGAAGCAATCTCACATCAAATCAATCACACATTAACTCGCATGTATGGGGAGTTATAGCCTAAAACCCCGCAAAATATTGTGTATATTATAATGGAGAAATCATAAATCAAACAAGGCTAATACCTCATAAGTACTCGCACTTTCATAAAGTCACACACAATCTAACTCGTTTGAACGAGTCAACGGTTCAAACTCATCGTTGATCAATAATTTATTTATTGCGCAATCATGGCTCGTCTACCTGGTTATGTAGAGATTCAAGGTTCGAATCCCCTTGGCATGACTGCGCAATTGTCATGGAAAATTCCTCCAAGTGTAATGAAAATCCCATGCAAAACTGATCCCCAACTGATAGCTTTACTCACCCTTTCATCTACCTCTTCCACTGGTCTCCACTGAACTGATCATGCACTGTAGTGAACTGAAGTGTTCTTGAGTTGACTAATGAGTTAATATTTAGTGAATTAAATATTATTTAATTCACTCCACTCATATCTAGTTGATTAGTTAGTTAACTAATCCCAACTAGTTCAACTAAAACAAACACAACACAACTCCACTATCTGTCCCGTTAACTCCTCCAAAACTTCTGCCACTGAAGTCTAACTGAAGCCAACCATGCAAGATGCCATCAAACCCTAGGAACCACGTGATTCCTTGTGTCAGTTGCATGAGCCACCCCCATGACTCAAACTGAAGTGCGCCAAGAGAGTAAACTGCTGTTTATAGTCAAAATATTATTAAGGGTAAATAATATTTGACTTCCATATTTTTAGGAGATCAGTCTAAAAATAGCCTGGGTCCTAAAAAATAGGGTCTCATCTATTTTTACCGACATGTCGCATACTTCAAGAATATCCAAGTAGAATTCCCAAATTATGCTCCATATGTCTAAAAATAGACATAGTCTAAAAATAGACTTTGCGCCAGAATTTGCCTGCGGGCCCACTTAGTGAAGGCGACTTCCTTTCACTAAGCTCCATCATCTTGCTGCATTCTCAACACTCCCTCTCAGCAAGATATGGATTATCTGCAACCCCTATCCTGCCTCTGTGGAATTCGAACTTGCTCCTGGTGAGCGCCTTCGTCAGGATGTCGGCATCCTGATCCTCCGTGGGAACATATGAAAGCATCATGATTCTCCGGTGAACACAATCTCTGATATGATGGTACCTGATGTCGATGTGTTTGGACCTATCATGAAATACTGGATTAGCCGAGAGTTTAATGCAACTCTGGTTATCACAGTAGATCACTGTAGGCTCCAAATGCAACCTGAACAATCCTGCGATGATCTTCCTCATCCAAATAGCCTCGCATGCAGCCAAGCTGGCTGCCATGTACTCGGCCTCTGCTGGACTGAGTGCCACGGATCTCTGCTTCCTGCTGTACCAGGAAACTGCTATCGACCCAATGCTGAAAACTCCTCCAGAAGTGCTCTTTCGGTCCGTTGGACTCCCTGCCCAATCTGCATCAGTGAAGCCAGAAAGCTTCGCTCCATCCTCCTGTCTGTACCATAGACCATATCCCGATGTGCCTCTGATATAGCGCAATACATGCTTGCCTGCCTTCCAAAAGAGCTTGGTAGGCTTAAACATAGCTTGCGAAAGCTGGTTAACTGCATAGCATATATCGGGTCGTGTATTGACCAGATACATAAGCGACCCCACCAACTGTCGATAGACAGTGGCATCCACTACCTCCTCCGAAGTAGCATCTCCCTTCCTCCATCCACCAGGAAGAGGGGTATCAACAGGCTTGCAGCCTTGCATGTTGAACCTCTCCAGAATCTCCCGGGCATACTTGCCCTGAGAAACAAACAGTCCTCCACTGCGCTGCCAAATCCCCAATCCCAGGAAATAATGAAGGATGCCCAGGTCCTTCATCTCAAACTCTCGTGCAAGATCCTCCTTGCATGAAAGTATCAACTGCTCATCGCCAATCAAAATCAGATCATCTACATACAGTATGATGATCAACAGCTTCCCCTCCACCACAATCTGGTACAGGTTTGGATCCGCCTCACTCTTGGAGAATCCAAGCCCGGTGAAGTAGCTGTCTATCCGAGTGTACCAAGCACGAGGTGCTTGCTTCAGCCCGCACAGTGCTCTCTTGAGTCGGCACACATGCGACTCACTGCTGAAGATCTCAAAACCTTCAGGCTGCTCTATGTACACCTCCTCCTCAATAACTCCATTGAGGAACGCAGTCTTCACATCCATCCGATGAATGTGCCACCCCATCTGCGCTGAGAGAGCAAGGATCGTCCGTATGGAAGAGTACCTTGCGACAGGTGCAAAAGTCTCCTCATAGTCAATCCCCTCGATCTGTGAGAAGCCACGGGCGACAAATCTCGCCTTGTACTTCTTCACACTCCCGTCAGCCGCCTGCTTCACTTTGTAGATCCATCGCGAACCTACAACTGATTTCCCAACCGGTCTTGGGACAATCTCCCATGCACTGTTCCTGATGATCGAATCATATTCTTCACTGGCAATGTCCGTTGCTTTCCAGCCTCAAAGAGGAGCTGCCCACACAACACATTGACTCACAAGAGCCATGTATCCGTTGTACGTATCCTATGGATCGTTCGTCTGCTGGCCACCAGGGTGACCCTACAACCCCAGAACATCCCGCCGCCGCCGCCCGCAGCCGTGAGCCCCTCTGGCGGTTGGCGCCGCCCGGGAACCTTTTCCACCTCGAACCTCCAATGGTGATCCACATCCGGAAGCTCCTCCTTAGGAACTAACAGCTCCTCATCTGCATGCAAGTGTAGCTCCCTCTCAAGCGAACACCGCATGGCTTTCTCCTCCTGAAATTTTATATCCCGTCGCACAACAGTCTTTCGACTGTCTGACAAATACACCCGGTAGTTGTGAGGTGTATCAGTGCACCCCACAAATATTCCAACCTCAGCAGTTGGATCCAGCTTCCTTCTCGCATCCTTCGTCACATGCATGTAGACAGGAGAACCAAAAATCCGCAAATGGGAAATATCAGGCCTCTTGCCAGAATAAGCCTCCTCCGGTGTACTCATGCCAAGAACCTTGTGAGGACAACGGTTCTGAACATACACTGCTATATTGCATGCCTCAGCCCACAAGTGAAGGGGTAGGCCCTGATCATGCAACATCGCCCGTGCAGCACCCACGATCGTTCTGTTCTTCCGCTCAGCCACCCCGTTCTGCTGTGGGTTATGGGGTGTGATGAGCTCTCTCTGAATCCCTTCTGCGCTGTAGAACTCCTTGAATTCAGCCAAGATGAATTCACCACCATTATCACTCCTTAGAGCAATCACCTTCTTCCTCGACTCCTTCTCGACCAGTGCTTTAAACTCACAGAACTTCGCGAATGTATCGCTCTTCTTCTGCATGAAGAAGATCCAGCACTTTCGAGAGAAATCATCAACAAAGATCACATAATACTTGTGCTTTGCTGTCGAAGCAACTGAGAAAGGACCACACACGTCTGTGTGAACTCTCTCAAGGATCGCCGTGGCACGACTATCCTTCTCGTGAAAGGTGGCTTTCACATACTTCCCTAAAGTACACCCCTTGCACTGATCTGACTGCGCAAGAGTGCCCTTAGGAAGTCCAGTAGAAATCTGCTGCAGAGTCTTCAAAGCTCCATGGTGAAGATGGCCCAATCTCCCGTGCCATAGTTCGCCCTCATCATCCCGGCTCACCACATCTCCAGCCTTGCATGCCATAGCTGCGCAGTCATCTACCTGCAACTGATAAAGGTTCTGAGTTCGAACCCCTATCTTCCGGTCTTCTCCAAGAGTCTTATCAAAAGAGAAGGTCTTTTCCTCGCCAAGACCACATCATACCTTCTATCCTCCAAACACTTACCGAAATCAGTTCTTCTTTCAACTGTGTACATGCATGACATCCTTTAAGACAAAGGGCTTCCACGTACTCCCTCTGAAGGATACGGTACCGATGGTCACCGCCGCACTGTCTCTAACATCATCGCCCATCTCCGATTTTTCAACCCAAATCTTTGTCCTCCAGACTGAACAATCCTCGATCTCCCCCGTCATATGAAACATCACCGTCGTCTAAGAACCACACCGATCCCATCACACTTGAACTTAAGACATGTAATCGTGGAAAGTCAGAAAGTCAGACCTGACCAAAGCTTCTCCATCCGTAGATCTTCCCGCTTTGTTCTTCTCTTTGACACCAGGTATATCAACCAGACTTAGGAGAAAACACTTCACTTTCTCCATATCCTACTTCTTGCCCTTTGCACCGAAATGAGAAGTTTTCTTTCCCTTCCCCTTCTTTGCTTTGGCAACCAAAGCGTAATTTTCTTCATCAGCTCCCTTTGATGAAGATCCATCCTGAGTAGTCCTCCTTATCTCCTCCTGCATGAGATCCGCCCAAAGGCGCTCCCATCCCGGCAGCTTCTCCGGACCATTGACACTATCTTGATATGAGTGCCAAGTCTTCGGAAGACCAAGGAGAGCCAGGTCGACCATGTCCTCTTCATCTATCACCCCCACACTTCCCGCTCATCTCTGGGGATTGAGTGAACCTCGTGAGGCATTTGGCGATAATGTCGCCCCTTCTCCACCATAGATGTCTCTAGCTTATCTTTGAGCGCCAGCTTCCTTTGGTCGCTCTTACTCTGGAATAGATCCGTCAAAGCTTTCCACATTAAATATGGAGTAGCCTTTCCATGCAGGCTGGATACAATATGATCCTTGACGCCCTCCAACAGGATCCTTCGACAATTCGCGATCTTCTTTTGCCATGCATCGACCAAAGCTGCATCAGTGGGCTTTGGGACATCCGCATCCACGAACTCCTTCAGACCATTATCTTCTAACACTGCTTCCATGCGATCATTCCATGCAACATAGTTCGAACTGCCTTCAAGAGCATATTCGAGTCGCAAACCGTCAGCATTTTCAACACCGGCACCAAGAAAACAAGCGGCTGAAATTCGAATTCCAAACTCCAAGCTCTATCGCTTCCGATCTACACTTGGGAACAAATTATTTCCAAATCAGAGATTGACTGCAAGGGGCGTTTACCAGACCTTTCACTTTCCGAAGAAAGATGAATCCGGAGGCTTCCTGGCCCGTATGCAGACTCTGTTCGAGGAAATAAGTTTGCAATCACCGTAATAGATCTCGACAATTAATCTTGCTCCGATACCATGTATAAATTAGCTGAATAAATCACTTATTCAATGGAGATTAACCCGATTACACATTAATTTCGAATTGCATGCATAACACATAATCTCATCTACAATTAATTGTCACATGCAGAAATAACAGAAGCAATCTCACATCAAATCAATCACACATTAACTCAGTATGTATGGGGAAAGCCTATAGCTGAAAACCCCGCAGCTATTGTGTATATTATAATGGAGAAATCAAGTAACCAAACAAGTACAATACTCCTCACAAATACTCAGTACTCTCTCATGAAGTTACTCACAATCTGACTCAGTTTTGAACAAGTCTGAGGTTCAAAACTCCCCGCCAATTGCCTTGCCTCTATTGCGCAATCATGGCCTATATATGAAGAGGTTCAAGGTTCGAATCCCCTTCCCTTGATTGCGTAATTGTCATGGAAAATTCCTCCAAGTGTAATGCAAAACTCATGCAAAACAAATCTACCAACTGATAGCTTTACTCACCCTTTCATCTACCTCTTCCACTGGTCTCCACTGAACTAATCATGCACTGTAGTGAACTGAAGTGTTCTTGAGTTGACTAATGAGTTACTAATTAGTGAATTAAATAATATTTAATTCAATCCACTCATAACTAATTGATTAGCTAGTTAAACTAATCTTAACTAGTTCAACTAAAATAAACAGAACACAACTCCACTATCTGTCCCGTTAACTCCTCCAAAACTTCTGCCACTGAAGTCCAACTGAAGTCAACCATGCAAGATGCCATCAAACCCTAGGAACCACGTGATTCCTTCTGTCAGTTGCATGAGCCACCTCCATGACTCAAACTGAAGTGCTCCAAGAGAGTAAATTGCTGTTTATAGTCAAAATATTATTAAGGGTAAATAATATTTGACTTCCATATTTTTAGGAGACACAGTCTAAAAATAGCCTGGGTCCTAAAAATAAGGGTCTCATCTATTTTTACCTACATGTCGCATACTTCAAGAATCTCCAACTGGAATTCCCAAATTATGCTCCGTATGTCTAAAAATAGACATAGTCTAAAAATAGACTTTGCGCCAGAATTTGCCTGCGGGCCCACTTAGTGAAGGCGACTTCATTTCACTAAGCTCCATCATCTTGCTGCATTCTCAACAGATCTCTCACTAGTGTATCTCCAAATACAACTAGCACAACTGAGTTTAACTCACTTAACCGAGTTAAACTATTTACAACTTGCACAAACTCATGCACCACTGCACTTCAAATTTTGTTACAACTAGAATCACTCAGTTACATCTAGAATTATTTAGCATGTCCCACCAACCAACCTCTAACTAGAAATTCACTTAGATAACTGATTTTCCACTTTAGTTAACTATTTTCAAGTCCACAATGAGAATATATTATAGTTTAATGTTCATCTAAATTAAGGGATAATAAAAATAGACATGCACCTAAAAATAGCCTGTGGGCCCCACCCTAGTGTAGATGCTTAATTTTCACTAGGATCATGGGTGCCAAAAAAAATTCTTTTTGAATCTCAACACTCCCTCTCAACAAGAAAGGGATTATCCTTCACCCCGATCCTGTGTCTATGGTATTCGAATTTTCTCCTAGTGAGTTCCTTTGTCAGAATATTTGCATCCTGATCTTCTATGGGAATGTAATAAAGCAACACAATTCTCCTCTGCACACAATCTCTGAGATGATGGTACCATATATATATATATATATGCTTGGACCTATCATGAAACAAGGGATTAATCGAGATTTTAATGCAACTCTCATTATCACAATGAATCACAGTCACATCCATCTGAGAACCAAACAAACCAACCAAGATCTTTCTCATCCAAATAGCCTCACATGCAGCTTGAATTGCTGCCATGTATTCCACTTCTGTTGAACTGAGTGCTACGGATCTCTGCTTCCTGCTGTACCAAGAAACAACTGTAGACCCGATACTAAAGATCCCCCCTAATGTGCTCTTTCTGTCTGATGGACTTCCAGCCTAATCCACATCTGTGAAGCCATGTAGCTTCACTCCATCAGTTTGTTAGGTCCCTATATTACTAGTATAGTCTGAGACAATTAAAACCTCGGGACTTCTACAACCTTTATCCATTCCAAATCAACGTTGGGAGGAGATTTTAATGGATTTTATCATAGGTTTACTAGTCCGAAGGAAAGAGTGTCATCATGGTGGTAGTTGATAGACTTACCAAGTATGCACACTTTTGTGCATTATCTCATCCATTTAAAGCAAGTACAGTTGCTACTACATTTATGGACAGAATTCAAAAGCTACATGGAAGCCCAAGGGTTATTGTGAGCGACAGAGATCCCATTTTTACCGGAAATTTTTGGACGGAGTTATTTTCTTGTTTGGGTACTCAATTAGCTCATAGCTCATCTTATCATCCTCAATCTGATGGTCAAACCGAGATAGTAAATAAATGTTTGGAAGGATATCTTCGTTGTTTTGTATCTGATAAACAAACACAATGGGTCAAGTGGTTACCTCTTGCTGAATGGTGGTATAACACTTCCTTCCATACCGCAGCAAAAATGACCCCATTTATGGCACTTTATGGATATCATCCACCATCCATCACATCATATTTAAGGGAAAATTCGAAGGTTCAAGCAGTGGAAGATCACATCGAGCATCAGGAAGAAGTTCTCCAACTCTTAAAGGATAACCTGAATTTGGCACAAAATCGTATGAAACAACAGGCAGATCAACATCGCAGCAAGAGAAGTTTTGTTGTAGGAGATTGGGTATTTTTACGGCTACAACCATACAAACAAATGTCCCTCAAGCAAGCTAAGAAGGATAATAAATTATCGCCAAAGTACTATGGTCCTTACAAGGTGTTGCAAAGGATTGGTACTATGGCATACAAATTGGAGCTTCCTGCTTCTTCGCGAGTGCATCCAGTTTTCCATGTTTCATGCTTAAAGAAGGTTATAGGTGAAAATCTTCCAGTTCAAACAATATTGCCAGACCTTGATGAGGAAGGAAAAATCATATTGGAACCTGAAGCGGTCACGGAAACAAGAACTCGACAACTACGGAATCGATCAATTTCAGAGTATCTCATCAAGTGGAAGAACTTACCCACTGAAGATTCTACATGGGACGATGAGAATTTTATACAGAAGCACCCAGAGCTACTCAAGTGTTGAGGACAACACTTTTTTGAAGGAGAGGGGCATGTTAGGTCCCTATATTACTAGTATAGTCCCTTACTGTTATTAGTGTAACCCCCTTATTGTTATTATTGTACCCTTGTAACCCCCATTTTGTTATTATTGTGCCCTTAAATTATTATTGTTAGGTCGGCTAGGATTACATTGTGGCCCACTAGGATTACATTATGGCCCCATGGACTCCTATATATAGAAAGAGGTTTTGTAAATTGTATCATCCAAGAATTGTTCATTTATGTAATGTATTGGAGGTTTTCCCCTCGAAGTGGCTTATTTCTAAGGCGTTGATATCTCTTTTATTTTATTTTTGGAGCTGGTTACTCAACACAGTTCTTTTGTATCATAGACCATACTCTGATGTGCCCCTCAGGTATCTCAGGACATGCTTCCCCACCTTCCAAAAGAGCTTGGTAGGCTTAACCATAGCTTGACTTAGCTGGTTAACCACATAAAAAATATCAGGTCTTGTGTTCATTAGATACTTTAGCGAACCCACTAAATTTCGATAGATAGTAGCATCCACTACCTCCCCAGAAGTAGCATCCTATTTCCTCTAGTTTCCAGGAAGAGGCGTATCCATGGGTTTGAAGCTCTCCATGTTAAACTTACCTAGTATCTCCTTTGCATACTTTCCTTGAGACAAAAATATTTCACCATCCCGCTACCATATTTCCAATCCAAGGAAATAATGAAGGAGGCCCATACCCCTCATTTTGATCTCCCTTGCAATATCCTCCTTGCATGAGTGTATCAGCTGCTTATCGCCAGTCAAAATTAAGTCATAAACATGAAGAACAATGATCAATAGCTTAACCTCAACCACAATCTGGTACAGGTTTGCATCTGCTTCACTTTTGGTGAAGCTCAATCTGCTAAAATAGCTATCTATCCGAGTGTACCAAGCACGAGGTGCTTGCTTCAACCCATACAACACTCTTTTGTGTCTGCACACATGTGACTCATTGTTGAAGATATCGAAATCTTCAGACTGCTCTATGTACACCTCTTCCTCAATGATCCCATTGAGAAAAAACGTTTTCACATCCATCTGATGAATTTGCTAGCCCATCTACTCTAAGAGTGCAAGGATGGTCCTTATGGAAGAGTCCCTTGCGATAGGCACAAAAGTCTCATCATAATCTATCCCCTTGATCTATGAGAAAACCTGAACCACAAATCTGGCCTTGTATTTCTCTACACTCCCATCAGAAGCTTGATTTACCTTGTAGATCTATCTCAAACCTACCACTGATTTTTCAACCGGTCTTGGGATAATTTCCCATGCACTGTTTTTGAAAATGGAGCCATACTCCTCCGCCATTGCATCAACCAAAGTAGGTTGCTGCACTGCTTCCTGAAAGGAAGATGGTTCAGTCACAATACATTTTCTCATAAGAGCCATGTATCCAGTAAATCTGTCAGGAGACTGTCTCTGTCTACATTGTGAAGTAGGGGCTCCTACATTCTCTATAACATCAAGTCTCAACTTATCAACTTCCGTGGTGTGATTTATACCATTTCTGATGGATGGATCTGCATGAGTGATTTCCTCCACTCCATGAACGTCCTCATGTGGCTGATCCACATCTTGAGACTCATCCTAGGGAACCAGCAATTCCTCCTCCACATGCAAGTTCAACTCTCTCTCAAGTGACAACCACATGGCTTTCCCCTCATCAAAATTTATATCCCATTGAACACTAGTCATTCTTCTATTTGGAAAATACACACGATAATTATGGGGTGTTTCTATGTACCCCACAAAAGCCCCAACTTTAGTAGTCAGCTCCAGCTTCTTCCTGGTGTCCTTGGTCACATGCACATTACCAAATGAGCCAAAAATCTTAAAGTGTGAAACATCTGATTTCTTACCAGTGAAAGCTTCTTCACATGTACTCATGCCAAGTGCTCTATGAGGACAACAGTTTTGCACATAAACCGTAGTGTTGCATGTTTTCGCCCACAAATGCATTGGTAGGCCCTGATCATGCAACATCACTCATGCTGCACCCACGATCGTTTTGTTATTCCTCTTTGCGACCCCATTCTACTATGGGTTATGAGGTGCTATGAGTTCTCTTCAAATTCCTTCTTTGCTGCAGAAGTTCTTGAATTAGTTAGAGATGTATTCTCCACCATCATCGCCCCTAAGATCCTTCACTTGCTTCCCCGAATCTTTCTCCACCAATGCCTTAAACTCACATAACTTAGATAATGTTTGATCTTTCTTCTGCATGAAGAAGATCCAACATTTACGAGAAAATTCATCAACAAAGATTACATAGTACTTATTTTTTGTTGTTGAAGCAAGTGAGAATGATCCACACACGTCTGTGTGAACTCTCTCAAGGATCCCTGAAGCACGATTCTCCTTCTCATGAAAGGTGGATTTTACATAATTCCCCATGGTGCAACCCTTGCATTGATCTAACTGAGCAAGTATTCCCATTGGAAGTCTAGTAGATATTTGTTGCATGAATTTCAAGGATCCATGATGAAGATGGCGCAATCACCTGTCCCATAATTCGCCCTCATCTTGGATCACCACTTTCTCCACCTTGCCCACCATGGCAGCGAGCCATCTACTTATAGCTTGTAAATATTCTTAACTCGAATCCCTATCCTCTTGGCTTGACCTATTGTTTTCTGTCGCATGAAAGATTTTCCATCACTAAAAACAACGTCATAGCCTTTGTCCTCCAATTGTTGGAAATACTGAGAGGAGGGGTGAATCAGTATTCCTTTCAATTAGTATTATTATTAATATTTCATAGCATTAGTTAATCTTCAATTATTATTAGTGTTTGTACAATGATAGCAGTAAACAAAAGGAACACAAATGCACACAGTTTTTAAGGCGTAAACCCTCTCAGGGACAAAAAACACTTGAATTATTTTCTAATAATTCTTTAATATTCAAATCCAATTGAACATAAAGCTCCAAATTCCTAGAATCTAGAAAAGTGTTCTTCTCCAACTCCCACTGGATGGATTCCCCAATGCCTAAGATTCTTCAATAGTCAACTGAACGGATGCCCCAAGACCAAATGAGCTACAAATTTCCCTAGCAACACCCTACCACCATGAATTTTTCACAGGCTTGAACCTGTTGGTGAAGTCATGCACCAGCCTAGCACCACCCTACCACCCTATAGAAGAATAAAAGAAGAATGGAATCCCGTACCAGGGAAAATGGTCCAATTTACAATGATATAGAATGATGTGGAAGAAGAAGACACACTAGACCATAACCCCAACTATGACACAAATACCTAATGATGACATCGCTTCTTGAATTCTTGGCAGATAAACACTTGTACAAATTTTACAATGATGCTTTTACAATGACTCAATACAATGATACCTTTATAATGACTGTATGTAGTGCTTCCCACGTGAAGTTTCCATGTGGTGAACTTCTTGTTATTGTTCTGCATCTTGATTGCTTCTCTTGTCATGCTACCCTTTCTCACTCTTCAGAACATTAGATCATGCAGTGAGTCTTATCTTGATGAATGTATAATACCTACAAAAATTCTTCAAGGAAATACCCATGACATGATAATAGTAGAGCATATGCCAGTGCTAAAAAAAAAACAAATTATAACATAAATAACCTAATGCAATTAAGAGATGAACATGCATATATAGAATATACTTACCTGGAGCTTACCTCTGTTGCACCTTGATTTTTTTTGCTGCCCTAGAATGTCTGGTCCTTTGCAGCCCTTGACAACACATGATCTAGCTTTTTCTTGCCCTCTATTAGCTCGATATTGAATCTGGTGTATCTCTGTTTTTTCATATCCCCAATATGTGATTTTCGGTCCTGTAGTAGTCATCTGAGTCTTCTTTCCAATTCAATAGTTATAACCCAATTTTGGTTCTTCAATTCAAAGTTATGCACAATATCTCACAATGGCGTAATTAAGGACTATTTCAGTAGAGCTAACTTGTACGACATGCCACGTATCATTGTTTCTTCATTCGGCTCTGAAATTGATATCGCAAAAACTACTATCTGTGCACTATCCACTACATTTTACATAGTTCTAATCTGATACTCAAAGAGAGAGTTATGATGCTTTCCCATGGGCACCTCTTTGAGATGAAGTTTAGGAGCCTGCAAAAACCCTAAATTCCACAGATCATATCTTTGAAACTATTGTGCACCATGATATGAAATTTTTACATGATCTTCCTTAGGATTTCAGCTTTGCCTCATAAAAATTTCATCTTCTGAACATTCGTAGAAAAATATTTATAGTGCAAATTCCACAATTACCTGTTTCAAGTAGCAAAATCCTTGCATGAGGAGGATATGAGGATCACAATTTATATAAATGATTAGGTTGAGAGGGAATTCAACAAGTGAATGTGGGAGGGATTTTAGGAGCTTAAAAATTATTAATTATTGACAGTTCAATGACCACAACCAATTATTAGTGTCATGCCACAACCCCATGGGGTTTTAGCCCACTAACTGGGTTTACTAACTTCAAACATGAATATCTCTCAAACCGTGAAGAATTACGTGCTATGCCATATATCAACATAAACATCTCGACAATTAGAAACAATAAAAAATATCCTTGACATGGAATATAGTAATTTGGTAGGTCAAAATTCCCATGCAAGATTGGGGTAGCCCCTAGTGCTGCTTGGGTTGACATCAATGACAACCATTAATCAACGATCTCCCCCTTTGGCATTGATGACAACACAAGTACCCCCCCTGTGATCATGACATATATTCTTGCAACATTATCTCCCCCTTTGACATCAATGGAAAAGGGTAACTCCCCTTGACACACAACCATATTGCGGACCTGTACACACTTCCACTCCCCCTTTATATTCTGAATAAGAAAAATCTAATGAGAACTTGGGAGAATCCCAAGCTTCTGGCGAAGATATTCAAATGCTTCACGAGGTAAATGTTTAGTGAAGATATCAGTGATTTGTTCTTTTGTACCAACATCTTCAAGTTTGATATTCTTTTCAACGACTTGTTCTCTAACAAAATGATATTTGATTAGGATGTGTTTTATTTTTGAATGCATGACAGGATTCTTGGAGATGTTGATGGCACTGGTGTTATGACAAAACATGGGAATAGGCTCACTAAATTTTACTTGAAGATATTTCAAAGTTTGTTTCATCCAAAGGACTTGAGTACAAAAAGTTGTCGCTGCAATGTATTCTTCTTCCGTTGTAGATAATGAGCTTGAGGTTTAGATTTTGCTCAACCATGATACAATACAACCACCTAGATAGAATGCTTCTCCACTAGTACTCTTACAATCATCAACGCTTCCTCCCAATCTGCATCTGTAAAGGGTTGAATAATGAGATTTTTACCCTTGGGATACCACAAGCCATATTATCCTGTGCCCTTTAGATATTGAAGAATTATTTTGACAAAAATAATATGTGATTATTTTGGTGTTGCTTGGAATCTTGATACTTTTCCAACTTCTTGCATAAAATCTGGCTGGGATGTTGTTACATATAAGACTACCGATCATATATCTATACAACCTCTCATCCACATCCTTAGATGAGTTGTCTATGCTCAATTTGCAACCTGTTACCATCAGAGTAAGGATGGGTTTGAAATATTCCATTTTGTATTTCTTGAGCATTTCCTTGATGTACTTGGCTTGAAATATAAATATTCCTTTCTCTTGCTGAGATATTTTAAGCCTTAAGAAGTATGTCAGCTCACCAAGTAAATACATCTCGAACTCACTTTGTGTATTTGTAGAAAATTTCTTACTTAGTTGATCATCATCTCTACCAAATATTATATCATCCACATATACATCAACTATTGTTAAATTATATTTATCTATTTGTACATAAATATTGATATCAGTTGTACCTTTCTTGAACCCTTATTGATGTAGATATCCATCAAGACGAGCATACCATGCTCTGGGAGCCTACTTAAGACCATAGAGAGCCTTATTTAACCTGCAAACATAGTCTTGTTTTTCTGATAGTAGAAAACCTTCATGTTGTTCGATGTAAACTTCTTCTTCTAATTCGCCATTCAGAAATGCCGACTTAACATCCATTTGGTAGAATTTCATTTTTCTTGAACATGCATAGGCGAGAAACATTCGGATGGCTTCCATTCTGGAAACTGGTGCAAATGTTTCGTCGAAATCAATTCCGTCCACTTGTGCATAGCCTTTGCAAACCAATCTTGCTTTGTTTATGGTAACTTGTCCATCTTCATTCAATTTGTTCCTAAACACCCATTTAGTCCCAATGACATTTTTATCTTTTGGTCATGGAACTAATTTCCATGTGTTATTATTCTCGATTTCATCCAGTTCTTCATTCATAGTTGCTACTCAATGTTCATTCTAGCTAGCTTCCTCAAAACTACTAGGCTCAAAGGTTGCTAGAAAATCAATGTGAGCTTGTTGTGATGAACAAAGCTGTTGAACTTCATTTATGTCACCAATGATTTGATTTGATGGATGGTTCTTTTGAACCCATTCTTTTGTTCTCTTTGGAGGAGCTTCTTGTTGTTGTTCTGGTATATCTTGATGATCATTATTTACTTCTTCCTGGTTGATAGTTTCTTCTTGTTCTAGAATTTTCTCTATGTCTTTTTCAGCCTCTATCTCAAGTTTCAAAGATTGTAGATCCTCATCATTATTCGTTAGAACACCATCTTCGTCAAAAGTAACATTTATGCTCTCCACTATCTATTTTTGTCTTAGATTATAGAATTTATAGGCCTTTATTTTGTGTGAGTAACCAACAAAGATACCTTCGTCAACACATGATTCAAACTTACCCAACTTTTGATTGTCTCTTTTGAAATAACATTTTCTTCCGAAGCTTCTGAAATATTTTACATTAGTCGATTTTCCTTTCCATAATTCATATGGGGTCTTGCTGCAATTATTTTTGAGAAGACTTTGGTTGATAATGAATATTGCCATATCAATTGCTTGAACCCAACATTTTTCATCCAATTTTGACTCCTTCAACATTGTTCTACCCATTTCCTATACGGTTTTGTTCTTTTTTTCAGCAACTCCATTTTGCTGAGGTGTCTGTGCTGTTGAAAATTGTCTTTTTATTCCATTTTCGTCACAGTATTGCCGATCATATCTTAGACACCTTATTTTCAAATCAGTTTCATTTTCGACCAACTCCTTGTAGATCTTAAAGCACTCAAATTGATCCAGGTGGATATTGGTGGCCACCCACCTATTCCACTTGGGGCCCCACCATTGTCTCTTTAATTTTTTTTCACAACTTACTATTTTTAGTAGTTTTTTGGGTCCTGAACTTCCAGAGCCATTTTGAAGCCCCAAACAGAGATAGTATGCTGAAGTTACGTCCCTGGGAAGTTGAAACACCAATTTATCCAAACAAGGCCCATAATTTTGGCGCTTCATCTCCTAGGGTTAGGTTTTTAGACGTTTAGAATTCTCCATTGTTTCTTCATAATAAATAGGCCCTCAAGCCTCATTGTAATACAGTTCAGAGGTCTGTAGTCGCCACATTTCTTCTCAGAGATTCGCTACCAGCACCCTAGCTATTTTATTTCCATCATGTTTGTAAGCATATTTCTGTGATTTGATATTAATGAAATGAAGCCTTATTTCCGCTATATTTCTATGTTTATGGTTATTTCTGTATTATGTTGCGTTCCTGCATAAATCTGGATCAGTGGTATCAGAGCGGTCTGATTTTTCTCAATCCTTCTTTGCATGTCCCCAACGAGGTCGGGGTATAAGGAGTTAGGGCTCGATCTGGTAGAACCTTTGCAATATCAGCCTCACAAACCCCAACGGACGCCCATGGGGGACGAAAAGAAAAATGAGGGAGCATGAGATTCTATCAAAATATTGCTCGAGGAGGCCCTCGAAAAACAAAGGAACACGATGATGGATAACTTTTCCCAGATCCTTCAACGACTTCCCACCGGTGGCGCATCTACATCCAACAGCCACTCTGGAGGCGCGACTCCCTTTAAGGTACAAGTAAAATTTGACATTCCCATATTTGAGGGTCAAATAGATGCAGATGCCATAGATAGATGGTTGAATCTATTAGAAGGATATTTCTCAGTTCATGATTTTTCTGACCGGGAGAAGATTATTTTTCACTCCTCAAAGCTACCCCCCATGTCAAGGACTGGTGGGAAAACCACTGTGAGAAAACGAACGAGACAAAACCCTCTCTGTTCTCAGTCGTACACACTTGGAGTTCATTTCGAGATGCCATCAAGGAACAATACTATCCCGTGGGGAGCTATGAGGACACGTGAATACAATGGACCACACTGTGACAATAAAGGGATCAAGATGTGCATGAGCTAACGAATCTGTTCCATACCCTGCACACAAAGTTGGGTATCAAAGATTCAAAGAAACATTTGGTGCTAAAGTATCGTGGTTGTCTGCACAGATACATTCAGGAGGAAATGGAGTTCCTCGACATCTCCTCGCTTGGTACGACATTCCGGTATGCTGCCAAGATTGAGTAGAAATTCAAACAGAAGAAGCGAGACTTTGGATCTACGAATCAAAATCAAGGGAAAGGTGCCCCCAAACCACAGAACAAAGGACAAAGCCAAGGCATGGTGCCCCAAGACAACCTGCCAAAGACACAAGCAAAGAACAACACCACGAAGCCAAATAAGGACACGGGAAAGTGGTGTTAGTTCCATAAGAGCTCCACTCACAACACAAGTGAGTGTTGGGCCAAGTAGTCGCTCGTGGCTGAGATGAGGGCTTCTGAATCAGATGCATGCTCCGACTCTGAATCAGAACCTGACAAGGTGAATGACAAAAGGAAGCAGATTATTGATGCAGAGCCCAACGCCACTGTGGCCACTACGAAGATCCAAAAGGAGGAACTAGAAGATCCAGAGGAGGCAGAGCGCCTTTTCCACTCCCAGATGTGGGTAAAGGGTTCCCCGCTATGGTTCATTGTCGACAATGGGAGCCAAAAGAACCTCATTTCAGCAGATGTCGTGAAGCAGTTGGGCTTGCCGACCACAATGCACTCACAACCATACACCATCGGGTGGCTTCACCAAGGACGAGATCTTCGCATCAACCAGTAGTGCCACCTTCCCTATAGCATCAAGCCCTTCACAGATGAGGTATTGTGTGACATTGCTCCTATTGATGTTTCTGATGTATTATTAGGCCAAGCATACTTGTGGAAGCGACATGCTGTGTATGAGTCCCGACCTCACACTGTTATTGTTACTTTTGGAAATAAATTGTACAGGATATCGGAGGTACCATCGCCTCCCACTATCTCTTTGGTTACTGCAAAACAATGCAGTAAGCTAATTTCCCAAACCAGGAAATTTGTTTTCCTAATGATCCACCCCCAGGGAAAGAAGAAGAATGTGGCCACGACCTCTAAACATGGATCCTCTGCACTATTATCACTCTGTAATTAGCAAGATTGGCAAAGTCCAACTGCAGAGGTAACATCAAACCGCTTTGGGATTCAAGGATCTTAACGGTCTGGGAGATAGGGATGAGCAATGAGTTCAAAGATGCGATCTTAAAGATCGAATTATGATATTAGGCTAGTTATGAAGAGCATGGGTTTGTTTTGTTTTTTTTTGGTTGGGCGGAGACATGGTGAAGGTGAAAGCAGTTCAAAAGGGTGAAGAGCCTGCAAATGAAGGAATGTTTCAGCTGATAGCAAAGACAAAGACAGCTTTAACCCATTGGGCTATGGAGTCATAGGAGGATTTAATTGGATAGAAAATTCAAGAAGGATCCATAGAGCAAGTCATTTACATCAAAGGATCTCTTAAGGTGATTAATGGAGTGAAACAAATAGGAAGTGAAAGACTTAAACAAATGAAAAAACAAAGCACAGTCTAAGATCAAGTAAGTAATTTTAAACTAGCTTGCTTTCAACATGTACTTAAGGAGAAACATAAAATTATTTCTGTTGATCAGGTAAGTGCTTTTAAACTAGCCTGCATTGAAGTACTTTCCATCAGAAACATTTAAAAAACAGTTCAAACAGCTTAAGATCAAGTAAGTGCTTTTAAACCAGCCTGCTTCAGCATATTCGATAAGGAAACACAGATGATAATCACAAAGAGCGATCTAGATCAGCTAAGTACTTTTAAACTACGCTGCATTGATAAAATCCAAGGATAACAAAGAGAACATTCATCTCAAAGAGCTATCTAGATCAGGGAAGTACTTTTAAACTAACCTGCATTAATAAACTCTTCAAAGAGGACGTTCAAATGAAGAAAACATAGTAAAGATTAAATCCTCAACAAGAGAGTGTCGTGGAGAGCATTCCAACTCTGTTTGCTGCTCTTATCATAAGGAACAGAGTGAAAAGATTAGTAGAAACGACAATTGACAAAAAGTGGAACACATCACCATCGATTATAGCCTGTATTCCATGAATCAAGAAGTTTGTATTTCATAAATTAAACTAAAGCACAAGAAAAACACTGTGCTTGTCTTATGTTTTGAACTTCTCATATCAGCTTATGTATCTTTCAATTACAGAACAGGGCATCAGTGGCTTCAGAATGACTATTACATGCGTTCAGATGTCCCGAGACCAACCTTTTGCTCATCTTCTACAGAGGTATTTATAGAAGAATGAGGCGGTGGTCCGCTATGAAAAGATCTGTTTGGATCAATCAATTAATACAGAAGACGACTCTTCGGTTCTTTGAGGGCCTTGATCAAGAAATCTACAGGTGTTAACCTGCATTAATTTAGTTACACTTAAGATTAAAATCAGTGGGAAGTGTGCTATCCTTTGAAGCTCAGTGTCATGCTGGAGTGACTTTATTTCTACTTCCCGAGATGAAATGATCTAAATATTCGTTAATCGCTCTTATCTTCTCGAATGTATTCCGCTGATAATTAGAAATACTAATTAGTATTATTGGTTCTACGGCCTTGATCTCAACGAGACGCAGTACCTTTGAGTCGTGAGGCTCAATTGTTCTCTTATATGTGTGGGGAATTTTTTAAAGCCCCTGCATGTTCAAGTGTTTCTTCTGTTTCTAAAACACTTTGCTACTTGAGATTCGTGTTTTTGGTCTTAAATCTCCGGCTCGGATAAATTTTGTCTTGGCACCGATACTTTTTAATAAATGATGATTTTCTCGCCAGCCTCGGGTGATGCGCAGGAGCAATGGTAATGTAATGGCACAATGGGTCATGAAACCACTACAAAACGAATCTAACACGCTCCCTCAAATGATTATCTCGTAAGACAGAGGATCGTCAATTTGCCTTTGTATTTATTTAAAAATGGCGGAAGAATTCATTCGAAAACCTGCAAAATACAAACAATTTGTTATAAAATCCTGCGTATTTGGTTTTACTGCTTCAGAGGCGTAGGAAGAGAGCAGGACTGCCGGATGGCATCATCCAACGGTGGACCGAAGGGAATTTTAATGGATGCTGACCTTAGAGGCGGGGCGATGAGCAACGATGGGGTGATCTGGGACCGTCCGATCTGGACACGTGGACGGCCCAGATCACCCCCACCGTTGCTCATCGCGCGATCGACGGTTCTATTTTATTCTTCCTCCCGCGTCATTTAAAATTCCTCTCAGTTAATATCCACCATTGGATGATGCCATCTGACGGTCCTGCTCTCTTCCTACACCTCTGAAGCAGTAAAACCAAATACGCAGGATTCTATAACAAATTGTTTGTATTTTGCAGGTTTTTGAATGAATTCTTCCACCATTTTTGAAGAAACCACAAAGGCCGAGGGTGACGATCCTCTGTCTTCTGAGTTCATAAAGAATCATTCGAGGGGTGTTAGATTTACGTTCTATCAGTGATTTCATGACCCATTGATGCCATTCGACCTCGCTACTGCCCTGCGCACCAGAAGACAAGCAGAAATCATCATTTATTAAAGAGTATCAGTGCCAAAGACAAAATTTATCATAACCGGAGATTGAAGACCCAAAAACACAGATCTCAAGTAACTTAAAGTGTTTTAGGAAATGACGAAGACATCTGTCGAGCTGAGAAATTCCCCACCGCTATAAGAAGAGGCTAATTGAACCCTCTACAGCTCCAAAGACACCTGCAGTCTCGTTGAGATCAAAGACCGCCGAACAATTAATACTAATTGAGCTATCTTATCTCTAATTGTCGGCAGAACCATTCGAGAAGATTAAAGAACAGTTCAGAAGCAGATATTTAGATCATTTCATCTCGGGAAGTAGAAATAAAGTCACTCCAGCATGACACTGAGTTTCAAAGGACGGCAAAAAGCTCCCACTGAGATTAATTGTAAGTGAACATCAATTAATGCTGATGAACACCTGTAGATTTCTTGATCGAGGCCCTCAGAGTACCGAAGAGTCATCTTCTGTATTAATTGATCCAAACAGATCTTTTCATAGCGGACCACCGCCTCATTCTTCTATAAATACCTCTGTAGAAGATGGGCAAAGGGTTGGTCTCGGGACATCTGAACGCATGTAATAGTCATTCTGAAGCCACTGATGCCCTGTTCTCTAATTGAAAGATACATAAGCTGATATGAGAAGTTCAAAGCTGTAGAGACCCACCGGGCTTGCTGATTGTAACTGGTTTGAACATCAATACAAGCTACTGATTCATGGAATTCTGAAACTATGTCAATGGTGATGTGTTCCTTACTGTCAATTGTCATTTTACTTAACGTTTTCACTCTGTTCACTTTCTCTGATAAAGAGCAGCAAACATAGAGTTAGGATATACTCTCCACGGTACCCTACTCTTACTGAAAGCTTTATCTTCTATGTTTTCTTCATTTGAATGTCCTCTTTGAAGAGTTTGTCAATGCAGGTTAGTTTAAAAGTACTTCCCTGATCTAGATAGCTCTTTGAGATGAATGTTTTCTACGTTATCCTTGGAGTTTATCAATGTAGCGTAGTTTAAAAGTACTTAGCTGATCTAGATTGCTCTTTGTGATTATCATCTGTGTTCCCTTATCGAATATGCTGAAGCAGGCTGGTTTAAAAGCACTTACCTGATCTTAAGCGGTTTGAACTGTTTTTAAATTTTTCTGATGGAAAGTACTTCAATGCAGGCTAGTTTAAAAGCACTTACCTGATCAAAATAAATACTTTTATGTTTCTCCTTTAGTACATGTTGAAAGCAAGCTAGTTTAAAAGTACTTGCTTGATCTTAGACTGTGCTTTGTTTTTTTTCACTTGTTTAAGTCTTTCACTACCTATTTGTTTCACTCCATTAATCACCTTAAGAGATCCTTTGATGTACATGACTTGCTCCATGGATCCTTCTTGAATTTGCTATCCAATTAAATCCTCCTATGACTCCATAGCCCAATGGGTTAAAGCTGTCTTTTTCCTTTGCTATCAACTGAAACATTCCTTCATTTGTAGGCTCTTCACCCTTTATTTTGAACTACTTTCACCTTCATCATGTCTTCGCCCAACCAAAAACAAACAAAACAAACCCATGCTCTTCATAACTAGCCTAATATCATAATTCCAGTCTTTAAAGATCACATCTTTGAACTCATTTATAGAGAGATCCCTCTCTGGATTCAGGAGGGCTAGATCCTTGAATCCCAAAGCGGTTTGATGTTACCTCTGCAGTTGGACTTTTCCAATCTTGCTAATTACAGAGTGATAACATGCACGACAACAACAAATGGACAAGGTTGTGGAGGAGTACGGGGACATCTTCACCTCACCCACAGGGGTGCCTCTACACTGTTAGGTCAGGCACCCCATTGACCTGACCCTAGGTGTGCTGCTACCCAATGGATAGATCTATAGGCGCTCTGTTATAGAGAATGATGAAATCAAGAGGCAGATTCAAGAGCTACTGAAGAAAGGTCACATCCGGCCAAGTTCATCGCCCTGTGGGAGCCGGATCGTGTTGGTACAGAAGAAGGATGGGACTTGGAGACTCTGTATTGATTATCGGGCACTGAACAAGATCATTGTCCGGAATAGGTACCTGCTCCCACGGATTGATGACCTTTTGGAACAAATCAAAGGGGCAAAATATTTCAGCAAGATCAACTTGAAGTTTGGGTATCACCAGGTACCAATCAAACCCTCTGATGTGTGGAAGATTGCCTTTAAAGCTAAGGAGGGCCTTTTCGAATGGGTCGTCATGCCTTTCGGATTGGCAAATGCTCCCGCAACCTTCATGAGGTTGATGGATGACATCTTGCATCCATTTACCAACTCATTTGTAGTGGTATACTTGGATGACATTCTTATCTTCAGCCAGACTTGGAAAGAGTACCTCCACCACATCTGAGAAGTCCCCCAAACATTGAGGCAACACAAGTTGTGTGCCAATTTGGAGAAGTGCACTTTTGGCATGACCCAGGTTCAATATCTGGGATACATTATTGATGAAAGGGGGGTGCATGTGGATCCAGCCAAGATCCAAGTCATTCGGGATTGGCCAGCCCCAACCACCCTAACTAAGCTTCGCAACTTTCTAGGTCTTGATAATTTCTACCACAGGTTCGTGTTGGGATTCTCTCATATCACTTGGCCCTTGAGTCAAGTCACCAAGGGAGGAGCGAAAGAAAAATTATGTTGGTCGGAATCTCAACAGAAGGCATTCGTAGAATTGAAACATCGACTCTGTTTTTCCCCAGTGTTCACATTACTAGACTTGCAAAAACCATTTGAGATCGAGATAGATGCCTCTGACAATACTATTGGGGAAGTTCTTACTCAACAAGGGCATCCAGTGGCATATCACAGTGAGACATTATTCGACACAGTTCCAAAGTATCCCAGTTATGACAGTGAAATGTATTCTATTGTGCAGGCTTGTTGACAATGGAAGCACTACATTTTGGGGAAGGAGACAATCATCCACACAGACCACCAACCCTTGCATTTCATGCAGACACAAGGGAAGTTGCAGAATGATCGCCATTAGAAGTGGTCCACATATCTGTAACAATTTCATTTGAACATCAAGTACAAGAAGGGTAGCACCAATAAAGTTGTAGATTGCCTCAGCCGACCACCGATCGTGGCCATAACCACCATTCTCAACTTTTGTGGGCATGAGACTTCTGATTTTCCACTTCTCTACAAGAGCGATCCAGAATTCAGCCACACATACAAGGCAAGTTCCAAATTTTCACCTCCAAGATGCACTATTATGTCACCTGGGACATCTTTGTGTTCCTTCAAGAGAGCGTGCCAAGATGATATGGGAAGCCCACTACACTCGAGTCGCTGGGCATTTTGGGGTCAAGAAAATAGTGGCAGTACTGCAGAAGTATTTCTATTGGCCAAACCTTCGACAGGATGTCGGGAAGTACATCAGATCCTGCAGTGCGTGCACCATTGCCAAACCAACCATCAAGAAGCAAGGGCTCTATACTCCACTACCTACCCCTAGTCGACCTTGGGAATCCATCTCCATGGATTACATGTCAGGCCTTCCTTCTACTAAGCATGGAAACGACTGTGTTTTCGTGGTTGTCGACAGATTCTCAAAGATGGCCATTATGGTGGCCTACAAGAAGAATATCACAGCAGAAGCCACTGCTAAACTCTTATTTGAACGAGTGTGGGTGCACTTTGGGATCCCACAATCTATCATATCATATCGCGATAGCAGGTTCCTCAACACATTTTTGTCTAGCCTCTGGTCAATGTTGGACACAAAGCTCATCAAGTCCACAGCTTTCCATCCCCAAACTGATGGCCAGATAGAGGCCATCAACAGGATGATTGTACACATTCTATGCATGTACACTTCAAAGAATCCACACACATGGGATGAGAGCCTTCCCTATGTACAACATAGTTATAACCGGGCTCTCCACAGCTCAATCGGCCACAACCCCTTTTAGGCAGGCTTGGGATTCCAGCTACTATGTCCCATTGATGTAGCCATGCCATTTGCAACTACTCAGGCCGATTCGGCTCATGTCCATCTTGAAGCTAACAAAGCAAACAACTTCATTGAGTGCATTCAGTACATCTGCCAACAGGTTCATGACATATTTGATAGAGCCAATGCTAAGTACAAGCAACAACATGATCAACATCGGGTGCCACACAACTTCCAGGTGGGCGAAAAAGTGTGGCTACATTTGCAGAAGGAGTGCCTCACTGGACCCCACCGCAAGATTCGCCTGCTTCAATATGGGTCGTACACCATCACCAAGGCTGTAGGGAACAATGCCTTCGAGCTCAGTATTCCACCATTTCTTGGTCTGCACCCAGTATTCAATGTAGATTTCCTTCATCCCTACTTCCCACCTCTATTGGACACCTCTGACATTGTAGAAGAACTCACACCAAAAGAGTTAAACCTAGATTGCATGGAGCAGGCCACCACAGACTGTATCATGGACATGCAAATCAAGAACACTCACCGACAGAAAATCCAACTGTATCGGGTTGTCAAAGCTGGCCAACTCCTGCACCAAGGCAAGTGGTTCACCAGGGACCAAGTTCAACAGAATTTTCCTCATCTGATGGAGGAAATCAATGCAATGGGAACCATTGCTTCCTAAGGGGGGAGGAATGATCCAGATGGATATTGGTGGCCACCCGCCTATTCCACTTGGGGCCCCACCATTGTCTCTTTCAGTTTTTTTTTCAAAACTTACGATTTTTAGCAGTTTTTCGGGTCCTGAACTTCCGGAGCCATTTTGAAGCCCCAAACGGAGATATTATGCCAAAGTTACGTCCCAGGGAAGTTGAAACACCAATTTACCCAAATAGGGCCCATAGTTTTGGCGCTTCATCTCCTAGGGTTAGGTTTTTGGATTTTTAGAATTATCCATTGTTTCTCCATAATAAATAAGCCCTCGAGCTTCATTTTAATACAGTTAAGAGGTCTGTAGTCGCCACATCTCTTCTCAAAGATTCGCTACCAGCACCCTAGCTATTTTATTTCCATAATGTTTGTAAGCATATTTATGTGATTTGATATTAATGAAATGAAGCCTTATTTCCATTGTATTTCTATGTTTATGGTTATTTCTATATTATGTTGTGTTCCTGCATAAATCCGGATCACAAATGCTTAATATTTTTTCTTTAGGAAACTTACTGTTGTCATCTTGGTATAGTCATCTATCATTAACATGAAATATAATTCTCCATATAAGCCTTTTGTTCTCACAGGACCACATATATCAGTATGTATCAATTCCAATGGATGTGATGCAAAGTATTCTTTTGTTTTAAATTCGAATTTTGTCTGCTTGCCGTGCCAATAGGCCTCACATAGTGTGTTGGAACGTTTTGAGATTTTCGGCATTTCTCATACTGCTTCCTTTTTTCTTATCCTGAAAAGATTGTGAAAGTTTATGTGACCTAGTTTTTTGTGCCATAAGCAACTTTCATCTTCTTTATCTACTAGACATGCTTTAGTTGCTTCATCCAAAAAATATATGTCATTTGGAGCTCGACTTGTTGTAGCCACAATTTTACCATACCTGACTTTCTTGATTTCACATTTTGTGTCCTTGATCACACATTTTTCCAACATTAAGCATATTGTGATTCATGTTTTCAAACAATAGAACATTCTTCGTTAGAACATCTTTGCTTCCGAGAGTGACGGTACCTGATCCTATAACATTTGAAGATCCATCATTTCCAAAGGATACGTTTCCATCCTTCTTCTCTTTTGGATATAAAAATTTCCTTCTATCTCCAGTCATATGCGTTGAGAAACCACTATCAACATACCACACATCTTTGTTGTTTTGAGCCTTGAGAGCGAGAGCACAATTATCCGTCTTATTCTTCTTCCATGTTCATTCGTTCTGTGTCTTTGAATATTCTTCTAGAGGATTTTCAAGTTTGCAGTCTCTGGCTATGTGTCCAAAGTTTTGACATTTGTAACATTCCATATAATTTCTTAAATGTTCAAATCTGTTTATGTTTCTTCTTCCAATTCCAGTTCTGTCGTTGATTGTTGATTAGTTCTTCCAATGCCCTTGAGTTGTTGGCACAATTTTGGACAATTTTTCCCTTCTTCACTTCCTTACGCAGTGAGACTACTTCGGATTATAATTCTTCCCTTTCTTGGTTGTTTTCTTCCAACTTCTTTTGAAGTGACTCTTCAATACATTTGTGTTCTTCAACTTCCATTTTGAGACCTTGAACTTGTTCTTCAAGAGTATTGGAACGGATATTCTCAGCCTTGAGCTCTTTTATAAGCATGATTTCCTCCTTAGAAAATTATTCTATGGTCAACCCTTCTTCTTCGTTGTTTGATGCCTCTTGTTTATTATGCTTGGCCATAAAAATGTCTCCCATTGGCTTCTTCTTTGCTGTCACACTCTTCATCAGATGATGAGCTGTCTTCTTTAGAGAGAAAGTTCCTTTTGAATCCTTTATTTTTGCCTTGCTTGTTGAATTTCTTAAATCCTTTCTTTCCTTTTGAGTTTCCATCACTTCTTTTTGGACATTTTACTACGAAATGCCCAACCTCACCACAACTGAAACATATCAATGGAATTTTACCTTTGAATTTTCCCTTACCAATTTTATTTTTCTCGTAAAGTAAGCATATTCTCCATCTGAAAGACCTTCTTCATCATCTTCCTTTTCTTCACACTTGTAGGTGCAGGTCTTTTCCTTTGAAGGTTGTTTGTCCTTATTGGTTTTCTTAAATGCAACGAACGCAATTTCTAGATGCGAAGTACCCTCTTCTTCATCAAGTCTCATTTCATATGCTATGAGAACTCCATGTAATTCCTCTTTGCTGAGTTTGTCCATATTGTCACTGTATTCTAAGACCGCTACCTTTGGGTTGAATCTCCCTAGTAATGTTCTAAGAATATTTCGTATAATATTCTTCTCGTCAACAGGCTCTCCCAATCCTTCCAGAGTGTTGGTTATTTCATCAACGTGTTGGAAGTATGCAGCAATGTTTTCATCTTCTTTCATTTTGAGTTGCTCAATTTTTTCTCTGTAGATTTGAAGCTTTGCTTCTTTGAAATTTGAGTGACCTGCATGTATATTCTCAAGCTTGTCCCATACATTTTTGGAAGTTTTACAACCCAACACCTTATGATAAGAAGATTCAATAAGTCCAGTGATAATAATATTCTTTGCTTTTGCATCATTTACCAAATTATTCTCATTGTGTTCATCTGCAGTTGGTGTAAATCCATTTTGAACAGTGTCCCATACTTTGTAACCTTATACCAAGTGATAGACCTCCATTCTTCCTTTCGAGAGTGCATAATTATTTTCATTGAACAGAGGTACACCATTCTTGGTATGCTCCATGACCTCCTTCCAGCTATTAAACTTCTATTGAATGAAACAAGCTTTGATACCAATTTTTTGAAATACTGAGAGGGGGGTGAATCACTATTCCTTTCAATTAGTATTATTATTAATCTTTAAGAGAATTAGTTAATCTTCAATTATTATCAGTTTTTGTACAATGATAGCGGTAAACAAAAGGAACACAAATGCACACATTTTTTTAAGGTGGAAACCCTCTTTGGGACAAAAAACACCTGAATTATTTTCTAATAATTATTTAATATTCAACTCCAATTGAAAATAAGGCTCCAACTTCCTAGAATATAGAAAATCATTCTTCTCCAGCTCCCACTAGATGGATGCTCCAATGCCCGAGATTCTTCAGTAGTCAATTGAATGGATGTCCCAACACCCAATGAGATACAACTCACGCTAGCACCACCCTACCACCCTGAAGTTTTTAAAAGCTTGAAATTGTTGCTAAATTCATGCACCAACCTAGCACCACCCTACCACCCTAAAGTTTTCGCAATTTTGAACCTATTGCTGAATTCATGCACCAACCTAACACCACCCTACCACCCTATAGAATAATAAAATAATAACAGATCCCCGTGCCAAGTAAAATGGTTCACTTAATGATATAGAATGATGTAGAAGAAGAAGACACACTAGACCTTAACCCCAACTATGACACAAAGACCTAATGATGAACCTAGACCTCCTGACACTGCCTCTTCAATTCTTGGCAGATAGACACTTGTACACATTTTACAAGGATTCTTTTACAATGATTGTATTCAGTGCTGCCAAAGTGAAGACTTCATGTGGTGAAATTCTTGTTGTTGTTCTGCACCTTGATTGTTGCTTTTGTCATGCTACCCTTTCTCACTCTTCAGAACATTAGATCATGCATTGAGTATTATCTTGATGAATATATAATACCTGCAAAAATTCTTCAAGGAAATACCCATGACTTGATAATAGCAAAACTTACCTCATCTTGCAGAGCATATGTCAGTGCTAAAAAAAAAAAAATAGAATACAAGAACCTAATGCAATTAAGAGATGAACATGCATATATAGAATATACTTACCTAGAGCTTACCTCTACTGCACCTTGCTTTGCTTTTCTGCCCTAGAAATTTTGGTCCTTTGCAGCCCTTGACAACACATGATCTAGATTTTTCTTGCCTTCTATGCACTCGATATTGAATCTGGTGTATATCTATTATTTCAAATCCCCAATATGTGATTTCCAGTCCTGTAGTATTCCTCTGAGTCTTGTTTCCAATGTCATAGGTATGAGCCAAATTGGATTCTTCAAGGCAAATTTATGGCCAATCCCTCACAATAACCTAATTATGGACTAGTTCAGTAGAGAGAATTTGTATGATGTTCCATGTGTCACCGTTTATTCATTCGGCTCTGAAATTGATAAAAAAAATGCTACATCCCATGCAATATCCGCCACATTTTACAGAGTTTGAATCTGATACTCAGAGAGAGATTTATGGAAATTTTCCCAAGGTCACCTCTTTGAGATGAAGTTCAGGAGCCTATAAAAACCATAAAGTCCACATATCATATCTCCGCAAATATTGCGCACCATGATTTAAAATTTGTACAGGAGGTTCCTCAAGATTTCAGCTTCGCCACATAAACATTTCAGCTTCTGAACCTTCATATAAAAAGAGTTATAGTGAAAATTCCACGATGACCTGTTTCAAGTAGTGAAATCCCTACATGAGGAGGATATGCAGATCACAATTTATATAAATTCTTAGGTTGAGAGGGAATTCAAAAATTGAATGTGGGAGGGACTTTAGGAGCTTAAAAATTATTAATTATTGAATTTTCAATGACCACAACCAATTATTAGTGTCATGCCACAACCCCATAGGGTTTTAGCCCACTAACTGGGGTTACTAACTTCAAACGTGAATATCTCTCAAACCGTGACGAATTACGTGGAATTCCATATATCAATGGAAACATCTTGACAAGTAGAAACCATTGAAAATATCCTTAACATGGAATATATTAATTTGGTAGGTCAAAATTCCCATAAAAGAACAGGGTAGCCCCTGGTGATGCTTGGGTTGACATCAATGACAACCACTGATCAACACCAACATTGCGACTGAGACCAAATTTTTCTTCAAACCTGGTACATTAATTACATATTTTAATTGAAATGGTTTACCTAACCCCCTCTGAAAGGTAATGGTACCAATCACAGTAGCACTGTACCATCTATCATCGCCCATCTCAATATGCATCTGGAGATCTTTCTCCTCCAAGTCACTGAAAATTTCCTTGTCTCTTGTCATGTGAAAGGAAGCACCACTATCCAGATACCACACCGATCCCAATGCACTTGACACCATGCATGAAATAAAGGAGAAGTCAAGCTCAAATTGTGATGCAAGGGCCTCACCTGCTGCAACTCTAACAACCTTCTTGTTCTTCTTCTTTTGTGGACAGTTAGTAGCAAAATTCCCATGTTCGTGACAGTGAAAACACTTCACCTTGGACATGTCCCGCTTCTTGCCTTTAGAATTGGATTTAGAATGGAATTTATTCCCCTTCCCCTTCTTCACCTTGGCAGCCAAAGCACAATCTTCTTCATCATCATTCTTTGATGAAGAGCCATCTCTGGTGTTCCGCCTAAACTCCTCTTTCACTAGATCCGACCACAGTCGTTCCCAATCTGGCAATTTTTCACGTCCGTTGATAGAGTCTTCATAACTGTGCCAACTCTTGGGAATTTCTAGGAGAGCCAAACTCACCAAATCATCATCAGCAACTGTTATTCCCACACTCCCCAGTTCATCTCAACATTGGACCAACTTTGTGAGATACTTTGGAATGGTTTCACCCTTTTCCATCTTGATCTTCCTGAGTTTATCTTTGAGCGCTAATTTCTTATGGTCACTAATGCTTTGGAATAGATCCGTTAAAGCTTTCTACATAGAATATGGTGTGGCTTTCCCATGGAGGCTTGATACAATATTGTCTTGTACTCCCTCCAATAGGATCATCTTCGCCTTTGCCACTTTCTTTTGCCATGCATCACGATTGGCAGCATCTGCATCATCTGGCTTAGGAACATATTTTTCAATGAATTCCTTCAAGCCATTGTCTTCAAGTACTGCCTCCATCCTGTCCTTCCAAGAAATGTAGTTCTAGCTACCCTCAAGTGCATTACAATATTCCCAGTTAGCCATGAGCTCGTTGAAATATTAATTTTTGGTTTTGCTTCCTTGTTGATGAATAAAAGGGTATGGGGACCCATAAATCTCCTTAATAGGAAGAAAATCACTGCTAATGTGAAAGGAGGACGTCTTAGAAGCGTATTTGAGCACCCTTGTCTGTGAAAAGGGGTTGGAGCATATAGACTGGGTCAACTTTGACCAAATAAACAATGCTATCATGGAGGAGTGGCATTCATTATGGGACAGTGCAGTTTTTAAGGGAGACTCCATGCATGGAAGTAGTGCCTTTAATGAGTGGGGCCAAGGGTGTTGAAGCTCTCCACTTATATAAGGAAGAGGATGGCATCCATAGAGGATTATTTTTATGTATTTGATATTTCAGATTTATGGTCTATTTATACTTGTTGCTCTCTTCAGCTGTTTAGCTAAGATTGCAATGTTGTTTAGCACACGGTGTTCTCGAGCGGGAATCCCACCTCTATTGAGTGACCTCCAAGGAAGGGAATTTTCACTACATTCCACATTCAGGCAATCAGTTCAAAGCTTCATCCTTGTGGTACAATGCAATTTCTGTTGAGAGATGTGCTGAGTTGCAGGTTGCAGTAGTGGAGAAGATATTCGGGTGATTTCTGATCTATTTTTTCAGTGGAGGAAGGTTTCCTTCCATTGGGAGGCTAGTGAGGAAGGCCCTTGAGCCTTATTGTAGGATTTGGCATTAGGCCACACTATCATTTGCCCCTACAATGCAGTTTATGTCTTGGGCTGCATTATTTTAGGGAGGAGTTGCAAGGGTGGTTTCAGTACACCATTTGGAGAGGAGGTTTTCTAGTGAAGGGATTAGCCTTTCATCTAGAGGATACATTGGAGGAGGCTACATTCTTTGGCATATGAGATTAGCTACATTCTTGTATATTGGTGTGTTTCTGAAAAACCTCTTGGGCTATTTGTTGGAGCTTGTATATAGCCTTGATATTCATTTTATATTATCTTTGAGGCATATATTAGCCATTTATCTTTTGTGTACTCATTTGCTGTAGTAGTGCTTCTATGACTGCGTTGTAGCAGTCTCCGGTATTCTGATATAGTAGCAGCACCTCATTCTTGAGGTTTTTCTTTATTGGAGGCTTGTTGTATCTTGTTTCATGGGTTTGTTGTTCTTATGATGTATAAAAAATCTCCATATTGGTCTCATGCTTTGATGTGATGTTTACACTACTATTTTCAACATTTTGTTCTATATTCCTTATTTTCCCATTTGGGAATATTATAGTGGTATCAGAGCATAAAATTGGCTTAGCCTATGCATCTTAAGCCAATATTTGATCAGAAGAAGGATATCCTCTCACAGATAGAGAGAAGAGGTATCTCAGAAGAAGAAACCGGAAGTATGACTATACAGATGATAAAGAAGACAAGGGTAAAACCCCTTTATCAGAAGGAGATGAGGAGAAGGAGTATCCAAAGCTTCTTCTTTGAACTATGCAAGACATTGATAGAGAAATAAAGGAGATGAATATGGATATATATAAGGAATCCCCTAAAGGGTTTCTACATGGTGAACGCTCTAGCATTTCTCATCACTAGATTGATCAACCAGTGAAGCAGCAAAAAGTTTCCCAACGCTCTAAAATGCCTACATTCTTAGCAGTGGGAAATGGTGGGTTTTAATAATAATAAAATCTTGAAGAATATTTCATGGAGTATGAGTCTCAATCTCAAAGATTCAAGGATCACTTGATTTTTTAAGAATTTTGTTAGATCAAGGACAATAGGAGACCCTGGCATCACAATAGAGGTGGAGGCTTCATACAAAATCATGATCTACACTGAAATATGGGCATATTTTTCTTACCCAACTTTAATGGGTCATCAAAATGCACTCCCAAATCATGGGTAGAGAAGCTAGACATCTATTTCTAGTTGAACCAAGTATCGGAGATGGAGGACATCAAGATAGCAGTGCTGCACCTTGAGGGTGAGGCACATGATTGGTGGTTTCATGGTTTGTCTACATTGGGTCATGCCAATGTGACTGCATATTCATAGTTCACAAGGAGGTTGGTGGAGAGGTTTGATCAAAGAGACCTAGAGGCACCTTTCATGGGGCTAGAAAAGCTAAAACAATCAAGTAATCCATAAACTTATATTTCTGAATTTCTAATACTTTCTATTATGGTTCCTAATTTATCTACAGGAAGAAGGGTCTATATGTTTATTGATGGGTTAGCAGAACCTCTACATGGGTTGGTTAAATCTATCAAGCCCACTACCCTTCAAGATGCCATTGAAAGAGCTAGAGATATACAAGATGCCTTTCCAAAAGCAAAGGCATCATTTCAGAAAAAGCCCACTTTTCCATCAAAGGGAAAAGATGAGAAGGCTCCTCTTTCAAAGGAGAGCCAAAATAAAGTACCTCTTAGTGATGATGTGCGAAGAGATTTAAGGAGAAGGAAGCTTTGCTTCAAATGCCGAGAATCATGGGCATTCAGACATAGATGTGCAGCAGGAAAGGCACACTATATAGAGGTCTTTTTAGATGATGAGGAGGAAGAAGAAGAGGAACCAGAAGGAGGTCACATCGTTGGCATATCAGGAGATGAACCACCACCAGCAGGAGGGGGAATGGAACATTTTCTCCCATTGAAGGGGCTCTTGCATCATTGAGAGGAGTACCCAAGTACTTGACCTTGAGGGTGTGAGGTTCCATTTTAGATAAGAGGGTTTTAGTTGTGATTGAAAGTGGGGCTACCCACAACTTTATTGATGCCCAAATAGTGCAGAGGAGGGCAATATCCACTAGTGATTTTGAGGGATTTTCTGTTTTGGTCCCAGAAGCTAGAACTATGCAGTGCATACATTATGTTCCATCCTTATCTGTCACCATGGTGACATATACATTGACTGATCACTTCTTTGTGGTTGACATACCTGACACGAATGTGATATTGAGTGTGCAGTGGTTGATTACCTTGGGGAAGGTCACCACATATTGGGAGACTTTGCAGATGGAATGGGTGGATAGAAAAAGTGGCAAAAATCAGATGATTAATGGCATGCACACATATCCTTCACAAACAAATTCCACACAAAAAACAAATATGGATTTTTGTAGTGGAAGAAAGGACTTAATAGTCCCATTTATTATGCATGTGACTATGGCCCATGAGACATTAGTGTTTTGTGGCAAACCACCTGGGAGGCTACCTGATCCAGAGTTGGTGAGGAATGTCTCACATCATGGTGCACCACTCATGGATCCAGGAGGAGTGGGGGCATTGGGTGGCCATGGTATAATGATAAGAGTCTTGGGTAGACTCAAGGAGGAGGGAAGCATTGTCCCAACATCATCATTACCCACTCTCACCTCAGATCTTGCGCTGAGAAAGGAGCAACAAAGGGAGGATAACAACCTTCCATTATGTGACTTTGGCATGGGAGATATCAAAGAGGAGGAAAACCATATGACAAATTCTTTATGTGATAGATCATCAGAGTTGTCACTTTGGAGGATAGATCCTTATTGGAGATCCCAACTTTTGGTGGATTATTCCAAGGATATTTTTACTTGCATGATATTTGATGACCAGATACAAGAGGACGTATATTCAGTCAGAGATGAGGTCATCTACTATCATGGTAGGATCTTCTTTTCTAGAGCATCCAAGCTCAAGGAGAAGTTTCTACAAGCATCACATGAAGATTTTATCTTCGGCCACACTTATTCTATGAGGGCATACCATACTATCATGGAGGGATATACTTGGGAAGGCTTTGAAGAGGATATATATCAACATTTGAAGAGATGCATGGATCATGTGGAGATGGAGGAGATACATAACTCTTTGAAGGAGTTACCACAACCACCTCTTTCCTCTTGGGGAATGAGAGGGGATTTGTCTATGAGCCACTCCATTTGTATGAGCATGTTTTATGGTAAGGATCATGTTTATGTGCATAATGATTTACTTGATGATTATTTGCATTCCTTTACCATATATGTGCAGGCCATTTCTCCAAGTAGGAGCATTCTTCCTTATAAAATTCATGGCCAACTTGGGGCCATAAAAATTTCCGAGCATGACCACTCCCTAGGAGGATATAGGGAGATGATTTACCATTTAGGGTGCACTCCAAAGGCACAAAAAATTTCTCACCTTCTCAAAGCATGTTAGAATACTATTGCAGCAAGTAAGTGGTGGGGAAACCACTTACCATATCACTATCTGAGGTAGTCAGGAGATATACTGCGGTTCCACATGTGGGACTATGATCCACCTCCATTTTTGCATATGGATGTTTATGTGTACTTGGTTTTGATCCCATACATTGATGATGTTATTATTCGTATTATGGGAATTAATGGAGGGAGGATGGGAGGATTGAGCATGCCCTTTGGGACAAAGATTCTCCATGTTTCTTATGCTACATGTTTCAGGGAGAACATTGGGCAAGCCATGATTTCTTAATTGGATCTTTTTCTTCCTTGTGGGATGAGTTGTTTTCATCTCATGAGAACTTGGAAGGATAATATCATGGAGGGATCGATTGGGAGGCACTTGGCTTATGAGGGGAGCTTATCACATGGAGGTGTCACCAATGGAGGAGGATAAGAGTTGCAGCACTCACATTTTCAGTTTCTTGAGGACAAGCAACATTTGGGAGGGGAGGACTATACTATTCCCAATTAGCCATGAGCTAGTTGGAATATTAATTTTTGTTTTTTCTTCTTTGTTGATGAATAAGAGGGTATGGGGACCCATAAATCTCCTTAATAGGAATAAATTCACTGCTAATGTCAAAGGAGGACATCTTAACAACTTAATTGAGCACCCTTGTGTGTGAAAAGGGGCTGGAGCACATAGACTGGATCAACTTTGACCAAATCAACAACGTTGTCATGGATGAGTGGCATTCATTATGGGACATCGTAGTTTTGGAGGGAGACTCCATGCATGGAAGTAGTGCCTAGTGAGTGGTTCCATGGGTGAGGAATCTCACCACTTATATAAGGAAGAGGATGGAATCCATAGAGGATTACGTTTATGTATTTGATATTTCAGATTTATGGTATGTTTAGACTTGTTTCTCTCTTCAACTGTTTATCTAATATTGCAGTGTTGTTTAGCACAGGGTGTTCTCGAGTGAGAATCCCATCTCTATCCTTGATTTGCCTCTAAGGAAGAGTATTTTCACTATATTACAAATTTATGCATCAGGCCAAAGCTTCAGCTTTGTGGTACAATGTAGTTTCTGTTGAGAGATGTATTGAGTTGCAGGTTGCAGCAGTGGAGAAGACATTCGGGTGATTTCTGATATATTTTTCAGTGGAGGAAGGTTTCCTTCCATTGGGAGGCTAGTGAGGAGGGACCTTGAGCCTTATTGCAGCATTTTGCATCAGGCCACACTATCATTTTCCCCTACAACGCAATTTATATCTTGGACTGCGTTATTTTAGGGAGGAGTTGCAAGGGTGGTTTCAGTACACCATTTGGAGAGGAGCTTATCTAGTGAAGGGATTAGTCTTTCATCTAGAGGATCCATTGGAGGAGGCTACATTCTTTGGCATATCAAATCAACCAAATATTTCTAGTTTTATTGTTGTAGTGAACCTTCAACCCTAGGGCTTTGGTTCATATCTTGTATATTGGTGTATTTCTAAAAACCCCCTTGGGTTCTTTTTTGGAGGTTTTATAGTGCCTTGATCTTCATTGTATATTGTCTTTGAGGCATATATCAACGATTTATCTTTTGTGTATTCATTTTATATAGCAGTGCTTCTATGACTGCGCTGTAGTAGTGTCTCTGGCATTTTTATATAGTAGCAACACCTCATTCTTGAGGGTTTTGTTTATTGGAGGCTTGTTGTATATTGTTTTATGCTTTTTGGCCCATTATATTACACATGTTTGCTTCTGTTATGATGTATAAAGAAGCTCCATATTGGTATCATGCTTTGATGTGATGTTTACAATGCTATTTCCAGCATTTTGTTCCATATTCCTTCTTTTCCCATTTGGGAATATTACATGCATACTCTAACCTCAAGCCATTGAAAGCCATTTCGATCTTGAATTAGTTGTAGCACCAAGAAAGTCTTTCTGTAAATTTGAATTCTATCGAGTCATAAACTCAACTCCTACTTCACTTCTGCAATTTCCTATGCTTTGATAACATGTAGAAATGATACAATATGCATGTATATCTTGGATTCACCCGATCTAACAATGTGCTAAAGTTAAATACTAAATCGATTCTAAAAATCTTTGTGGAATTAAAAACACAATCGCCAATTACATAAGCATGAAGATAGATCAATCACACACAACACAAATAATTTCCTGGGGAAAGCTTACAGCTAAAAAACCCCACTATCTTCTAATATATATTATATCATGGATCATGAAACAATTACATACAAAACTCTTCTCACAAGAGCTCTCAGTACATTAGCTAATTGTCTCACACTGTCATACAAAACTTGGAAAATCCCTTAGCCAATTTACTGTCTCCAGACAGCCTGCCTTCAATGCACAATCCCTGCTGAAAGCGATCCCTGAATTGATGCATTCTTTTCTACCTTGACTGCGCAAGTATCATGGGCTCATCCAATGTGTGTGTGCTTGCATGTGTGCAAGTGGATGATTTCGGAACTGATAGTTATGTTCCCTTTCACCTAGAACTCAACTAGGTCTCCACTGGATCTGACATCCATGCAGTTAATAATAGTAAATCTTCAGTTGCATGTGATCTCACTACATGTGAATTAATTAATATTTAATTCACTTGATCTCTCACAAGTGTATCATCAGTTGCAACTTGCACAACTGAGTTTAACTCACTTAAATGAGCTAAAATATTTACAGCTTGCACTGTAAACTCATGAACCATTGCACTTCCACCTCTGTTACAACTAGAATCACTAAGTTACAACTATAATTATTCTACATGTCCCACCAACCAACCTCTAACTCGAAATTAACTTAGCTAACTAATTTTCCTCTTCAGTTAACTATTTTCAATTCCACATTGAGATTAGATTATAGTTTAATATCCATCTACATTAAGGGATAATAAAAATAGGCATGCACCTAAAATAGCATGTGGGCCCCACCCTAGTGTAGGTGCTTAATTTTCACTAGGATCATGGGTGCCAAAAAAATTTCTTGTTAAATCTCAACAAGATGAAGCAATGGGGCTGATTAGGTTGAATGTTTCAGAAAACCTATTATTTCATCTTGGATAATGTAATAATCCCAAATAAAGTTAGGAGACATGTTTTTGTATTTGGTCGTATCAATGAGTTCTTGGAAACTAAATTATCAACCTCAGTATCTGATGAGCATGACTCTATTGAAGAGTATATTGCTCAATTTTGGTCTTTTTTGTCTCAATTAAAACATTTGGCAAGGAGAAAAAATATGATGAATGTGTTTTCTTGATTTTGTCAAAACTAAAGGGCCCTTTTCAAGTTTTTGCATCTACCTTATATGCATCAAGGGATGCCCTTGGCGACAAGTTTCAAATACCCAAATTTGAGATATTTTGTGATCATCTCATACCAGAACAATCTAAGCTCAAGCAACTAGATGTTCTTTCTAGCTCTTCAAATCAAGCTTTGATGGCTCATAACTCCAAAGGTAGGCACAAAGCTCGGTTTCAACAAAATAAAATTTTTGCACAAGCCTGTGAGACTCCCCCCAAGCCTAAGAAAAATACTAAGTCATCTCCTCCGGTTTCTAAGAATGAAGAAGCCTATTCAAAGATAAACAAAAAATAGGAAAAGAAGAAAACTAAAACAGATGAAATTTGTACTTTTTGTGGCAAACAGGGACATAGTGAAGTAAGATGTTGGATAAAGTTGAATGCCTTAGAAGAGGCCATGAAAAAGCACAATATTTCAATAGTCAAGGAACATGCTCTATCATCCCAAGCCATACATAAATGTAAATACAATTGGATACTTGATTCATGAGCTTGTGACATCATATGACTCCTTGTTAAGATCTACTTCCCTCTACATCACATAGAAACATCTCACAAATTGCAGTTGGTGACTCTTCACAACTTGAATTCTTTGTATCAGGCACTATACAAATGACACATGTGTGCATTGAAAATGTGCTCCTAGTTCCTAAAATTTCTGTAAATTTATTGTCCATTTATCAAATATGTCACTCTAGTAATGAGAAAACTGTAGAGTTCTCTCCAAATGAAGTAGTCATTAGAGAGCAACGTGATCCTATAGTTGTTGTTGATATTGGAAAAGTTGATCATGCCTCTAGATTATATAAGTTTTTCTTATTCAAGCCTTTCTCTGCTTCTTCTTCTATAACTTATGTTGATTCATTGAGTAAGATTTGGCATGAAATGTTTGGTCATCTCAATTATAGATATTTGTAGTATATGTACACTCAAAATTTGGTTTTAGGTATTCCTAAGGTTTCATGTATTGATGGAGTGTGTGCAGGTTGTTCCCTTGGAAAACAAAACCAACATCCATTTCCTAAAGGGAAATCCTCAACAGAAAAAGCACCTCTTGAGTAGGTGCATAGTGATTTAACGACATTTTCAACTTCTTTTCCAGGGGCCAAATATGCATTAACTTTTATTGATGTTTTCACATTGATCTTGGGTGTATTTTCTCAACTATAAGAGCGAGGTATTTGAAATTTTCAATACATTTAAAGCTCTTGTTGAGAAACAATATTCACGCTCTATTAAAAATATACACACATATAATGGGGGGAATATATCATCAAGGAATTTCAAAATGTTTGCAAAGAACATGTTATTTTTCATCAACATTTTTTTCTCTACACCCCTTAGAAAAATGGTGTGGTTGAATGGAAGAATAGAATAGTTAAGGAGATGGATAGTTGCAGGATTCATTCTAAGAACTGGACACCTATGTTTTGGGCTAAAGCAACAAATTGTGGTAATTACATTTAAAACAGGGTGCCTCATAAGGTAGTTCAATATATGACTCCAATGGAAGCTTGGACACATGAGAAGTCTGATGTATCTTCTTTCAGGGTATTTGGTATTCCTACCTGGGCATTAATTCGAGATGAGAAATGCAAAGCCATTGAAAAGAAAATTCGTCAATTTATATGTGTTGGTTATTGTGAGGAAATGAAATCTTATCGTCTCTTTGATCCTAACTCTAAGGAAACTTTGGTTCAAAGAGATGTTCATTTTAATGAAAATATCAGTCCAAGATCATCTTCTTTCCCTACTACCTCATCTTCAAATTTCAATTATGGTTCTAATATTTGTGATGATTTTATAGATATGGTAGAAGAAGAAATATCTACTGAAGATCGTCAACCAAAAGAAAATATTCTATTAGCAATAGCAGAACCCGTACAGGAGCATCCTGTTCTAGATAGTTCCTTGAGAAGCAATCTTCGCAAGATAAAGAATCATGATATATTTGGATATGATGCAGATTATTTCAATTATCTAGCCTCAAATCACCACAGACTAAAGGAATCTCTATTTTGAGTCATGTCATTTTAGAGGATCCACAACAATTTTGTGATGTTGTTGGAAAACCTCAGTGGGAAGATGCCATGACATAAGAGTATTCTTCTTTGATGAAGAGTCGTACTTGGGATCTTGTTTCTCTTCCAAAGGGATGCAACTTGGTCCATTTCAAGTGGGTCTACAGAACCAAATATGCAACAGATGGATCTATAAACAAACATAAGGCATGTATTGTGTATAAGGGGTTTTCATAGGTTAAATGAATTAACTATTCTGAGACTTTCATCTTATCGCCAAGATAGATTCTATTTTTCTGGTGCTTTCTCTTGCAGCCACCCAAGGTTGATCAATTCACCAGATGGATGTTAAGAGTTATTTTCTACATGGTGATCTACATGAGGAGATTTGTATGGAGAAACCCCCTAGTTTTGTGCAAGATCCTTCACTTGCATGCAGGCTTAGGTGATATTTTTATGGTCTCAAATAAACTCCTAGAGATTGGTATGAGAAGATGGATAGTTTTTTGTTTTTCTCGGGTTTCAATTGTTGTCACTCTAATCCAACAATATACACTAAGAGACAAGGCTCTAATTGATTGATTTTAGTTATATATGTGGATGATTTAATCCTCACAAGAATTTCTTCATCTATGATTCAAAATGTCAAGGAAGCATTGATGGGACAATTTTCTATGATAGGTATTTGTCTTCTACACTAATTTCTTGGCTTAAAGGTTCACCAATCTTAAAAAATAATCACTATCTTCCAGCATAAATATGCTCTTTATTTACTCCAACTTCTTGGCATGGCTAACTGTAAGCCCTCACCTACTCCTTTTCAGTCTAGTGTTATTCTTACTACTATTTGCACTAATCCCACTACTACCTTATTTGACATACACCCAACCTGGCATTTCCTATGAATTCAGGATGGTTTGAACATTTTCTCAGGATCCTTATCAGAGTCATTGGAAAGAAACAAAGATTATTCTCAGATATATTCAAGGAAATTTCTATTTTTGAATTCAGTATATTGTTGGTTCTCTTGAGCTTGTAGGTTTCACTAATTATGACTGGGATGGATTAGTGGATGATCAGAAATCCACCTTTGGATTTTCTTTTTGTCTTGAATTTCCTCCTACTGCTTGGTCCTGCAAGAAAAAAAAAGGAATTTCATTATCTACGACAGAAGCTGAGTTTAAAGTTGTAGTTCTTGCAAGTCAAGAAGTTCATTGATTGCAACATGTTAGTGTCAGTATTTTCATACTTCCACCATGGATTAAAACACATTTTGCATGTGTAACTTAGGTGTCCCATTCTGAACTTTTTAATCATTCCATTAGGTCATGATATAAAATTGTTCCACTGGTGGTTTTCCTTGTCAAGTGTCCCATTTTACTTCGCATGTATATGCCTGCTGACCCTGTTCCATGTTTTTATCATGCTGAAAGAAAGTCTAATCTCATTCACTTTTCATTCAAAATCACTCATTGAGTCAGTTTCTTTCATTTCTCATTAGGTCACTAGGGTTTCGTTAGGTCAAATCATTGCATTGTCTCATTTTCAATAAAGGGTTGTAGAAGGTGTGAAGGTGATCCAAAATAAACCCATGATTTTCTGCATTTAAGTTTTCCATGTAAAGTTACATTTCATCTTTATAAGTTTTCATCTCAAAAACCACATTTTTGAGATAAAAAAAGAATTATTTGATTATTCTTAATTTCATTTAATTTTAAGTCATTATATGTAATAAAACCCTAAAAAAACTGCTTATTCCTAGCTAAAGAAATTTGATGAAGAAATACAAAGGCCATGTCAGTCATCCAAAGCATCAAAAATTATTTTGAAAGGTTGATGAGAAGAAAGAAGTGTGGGTCCCAATCAACAAAATCCAAAATTAATTCAAAGTATAAAAGCCCATTTTCCAAAAGAAACCTTCATTTGTTCATGTGTCAAGGAGAAAAACACAATTTTGGAGCAGAAGGTTCGAAACAAGGGAAAAACTGCAAAAATTGGTTGGTTCTATGCATAGATAGAAGGTGTTGTGCATAGAGCTCTGGTGCTGCGCATAGATCATTTCTGCTAGTGAAAATTTACACTGCATTGCACATAGAAAGAGGGCATTGCGCACCTAGGTGTGGTGCTGCACACAGGGATGACACCCTCCCAAATCCTTCAGACACCTCAAGGTTGCCTCTTCACCTCCAAAACAAGTAAGCGAGCCCTTGTAACTCCTTATTTATCCATTTTATGCTTGTGTGTGTGTTTTATGTTGGTAAAACTTACAAAGAAACCCTAGTTTTTATTTTCCTCTCCCAAAATCCCCATCCCCCTCACAAACTTCCTAAAACCCTCCTTGTCCAAATTCATTGTCCCTAAGCCCTACCACATCACCCCATACTTCTAAAAACACTAAAATTACCCCTACATCCCTATCCCTATCACCTAAAGCTATCATTTCATAATTTCCTTCCCGGCTCCCATTCCCTTCACTCCCTTATTCACTCTCCCTTTCTTCCCTTTTCCCTAGGGTTCCCAAAGTGCTAAAGAAACAAGCATGGAAAGAGAAGACAAAGATTACAAAGAGGAGGAACACAATGATGATGAGTTTGAGGAAGATGATATTGTACAAAAAATAAGGCCACACAAGGGAGGCAGAATCATCATAGTAGAGCCAAAAAACCTTAGAGAGCTAGAGGCTTCACCTTTAGTTGTGTCCTGTTTCAGATATGTCGGGTGCTATGAGTTTTGTGAAAAGGTGGAAATATTTTAGCATCACCCTGAGTTGACCAGGATTTTCATACTGAACCTCCATGATAACAGGGTAACTCTCGCAGGTGTAACTTTTTCCATTTCCACTCCTATTATTGTTGATGCTACAGGGATTCCAAATGTAGGGGAGAAACGGTACAAAGAATAGGACCTAGGTGATCATTATTTTGAGCCTTACCTCAAGACCAGGTACAAGAATGAAAGATGAAAATTTTTCCCCTTCAGTTTCCTCCTCAGCAAGTATGCACCGATGATGAAGATTATCATGAGATACTTCACTTGTGAGGGAAGATTCTCTAGACTATACACATATCATATCAGGCTTCTCAGGGATTTCACTAGGTTGAGGATGTTGAACATCCAATATTTCTTTCTCCAGAACATTGAGAAGATGACATACTTGGTGGAAAAGAAAGAATATCATCAGCAGATGAATAACCTCTATCATCACTCCCTCATCAAAATTATTGTGCTTCATCATCTCAATCTACTCAACATCTCTTGGGATACCTTCATTTCCATTGACATATTCACAAATCCCCAAATTCATCCACCAATTCCTTAAGAGAGAAGAGAGACATCTACTAGCCCTGTAGCTGCAAAAACAAGGAAAGATAAAGTCAAATCACCCAGGAAAGTCAAAGAATGCAGTGTGACATATCAAAGAGGGCTTAGAAAATTGTTTGCAGCAAAGAGGAAAATGCTTGCTCCACATGGTGTGCAAGGGGATTTTCCTTCTTCCTTAGCACACAGGAAAATGCTTGCTCCACATGGTGTGGAAGGGGCTTTCCCATCTTCATCAAAAAAGCAGGTACACCAAGCATTGAAGGGAAAAGAAAAAATCATAGATGTCAGCCATGGAGAAACAGATCAAGAGCATGAAGATGCCCATGAGGTAGAGGCTGATTTTGAGCTAGTAGACCTTGAAGAGTTTGATGAAACTACCACATCAAGCATTTCCATCAAATAAAAGGAGGCACAAATCAGAGAGCTACAAACCAATCTTGGGAGGGAAAAATTTATCATCTCTTCCCTAGAGAAAGAGAACAAACAGTTGACAGATAAGCAAACTCTTTTAGAGATGAAGTTGTTGCAAGAGAGGAGGAAAAACACGATTAATCAAACAACTATGGAAGATCCTGAGGAGGTTGAAAACATTAGGAAAAGGCCAAAGACAAGTGGCCTTAAAAGAGCATTGGAAAATGAAAGGCAATAAGCCCAAATTCTGACTTTTGACCAATAGTTGGAAAAGGATATTGAAGATAACAGAGAAGTGTGGCTTGAGAGATTAAAAATTCACTTGGATAGATGCTAATGAATTCCAACAAAGACAATCATATGCTCAGGCACATGGCCCATCACTATCAGACCCAGAACAAAATTTGTAATATCAAGGTCAAACAGATGAAAGATAAACTGAAGGAGATTCTGTAGGGAAAGAAAGGAGGTGACAAACTAAAGATACTTGCTGGTGCCTCCTTAGCTCAGCTTGAAATGTGATTGTGGGCCTATTCCACAAATTTTGAACACTTTTGAAAATTTTGGGAAATTTTTCAGTTTTTGGGCAGATTCTGAAAAACATAAAAATTTCTGCTCTATGCACAGTGCCTTGGCATTGCGCACTCTTTTGGGGCATCCAATGGACAAAAGGAAGACATCAGTGGGTTCACAATGATGAGTACATGCCCCTGTACGTTTTCTAAGCATTTGGAGTGAAATTGGTAAGGAAAAAGGGCCAAAAACACCCAACAAATCATGTTTCTGCTTCTTTTCAGGGTGGCGCTGCGCATAGAGGCAGTATTGGGAGTTTGCACTTTTTAGGGGTCAAACCAGCTGCAAATAAAAAACTACAAGAAGATCTAGAAATTATACAGGACAAGCTTTCAAATGGGCTATCATGTGCGCAATTTGGACACAGGGAAGTTAGTAAAAAATGACCTGCAAGAAGACCTAGTTTTTCCTCCTTGGCGCCGCGCACAGGACAAATTCTGCCTGTTTGGGGTTTTCTCTGTTTTTCACAGATTTTTTTATTTATATCTCACTTGTTTTGATTTTCACTGATGTAATTGATAAATATGAATGTAATTATGATTAGGATTAGTTTACCATAGGTAGATTCATTAGCTTCAGTCCTCTAGTGGTCAAAATGAATCAATTTCATCTCTTTTAGAGGCAAGTTGTTGGGTCTTCCTAGTCTTCAGATTCTTGTTCAAAATTTAGTGGAAACTGATCCTCGTCTCATGGATTCGAATCCCTGAGGCTATGTTGAGTTGTTTTGAGGTCTATATATTCTTCTTATTTCTCATCAGTAAGGGTTTGACTCAGTTGGATACTTTGCCTTTGAAGAGACACACTTTGTATCATTTCTTAGCAAGAATATTAATCAAATTTGCAGCTATTTTTATGGGATCCCTGTGGTATGGTGTTTATTTTAGTTTCTCCTTTTTTTTTCATGTGTTTAAATGTATTGTTAAGTTTATTCATCATTTCATAACTTCTAAGTGAATGTATGCAAGTTAGATAAGCATAATCCATTCTCAGATGCTCTGTTTTGGGTGTATATTCACAGTTTGTTAAATTTATTCAGTTTAGAAAGAACCCATGATTGCACCATTCTCTTTCCAGATCCTCACCTATCTTGATCATCCCACCCATTGAATTCCTAAAGTGCTAAATCACTATGCCTACCTTGCCCCATAGAACACCCTACAAATTTTGACCTAATTTCCCTTGCCCTGACTATTTTGCTCCTTCTGATCCAGCACAACCCTATACAATCTAAATAAAAATCCTGAGCTACTATACCTAGCCTAATATCTTCATTATCCATGCATCTTGGCTATGATCCTTATGGAGAGAACCCTCTCCTTACCTAGTAGGGCTAGCTACTTGGCTAAGCGTGGTTTGTGGTTACCTCGGAATTTCCTTCTTCAGCCTGAGGTTCAATCCGAGTGATAAAAAAACAATTATTACTTGAGTTTGGAATTCAATAGGATAAAACTAATCTCTTATGGTGTGATAATCTGTTAGTGTCAATATTTGCACACTTCCACCAGGGATCAAAACATATTTGCATGTGCATCTTAGGTGTCCCATTCTGAATAAATGTTTTATCATTCCATTAGGTCATGACATAAAATTGTTCCACTGGTGGTTTTCCTTGTCAAATAAAATTTTTCTCCCTCAGAAGATCATATTATCTGACTCATTCTCATGATTCCTTGAGCATAATAACACCTATGGAAATTCTCGGTTCACTTGGAAATCTTTAAAGTCAAAATCTCATTCAAAAGCAGGTCAAAAACAGTCCCATTAGGTCATTAGGGTTTTGAATTTCTCAAGATCATTCCTTAATTCATATGGGGTCAGCACATATATGAGAAGGAATAAATAAGATTATCATGATGTATTTATTATACTTTCAAAGTTGTTTTTCTAGTTTAATGACTTTTATATCAAAATGTCATTTTGATAGAAAAGTCAAATTTGTAATTTATTTCAATTTTTCCAAATGTAATTTTATGTTATTATATGTAATAAATGCAATCCCAAAAGTTGTCAAAGTGCAATCATGTTCAGCCTAAGTGAGCAAAGAGAGCCAAACTCCATGTTGATCAACCTGCAGTGCCAAAAGTCAGAAAATTAAAAGGGTATCAGTGCCAAAGGAAAAGTGAACATTAGGAAAGTGGGTGATTCAAAATGAAATTTCAAATCCACTAAAGCTATAAAGCCTATCAAGCATTTCAAAACAAGTCATTGTTGCCATCTAGCCATGAAGAATTCTCAGAAAAACTAAGTTTACTCAGCAGTTGGGGCCAAAATTTCAAGGCGCTACGCGTTCTCAGGCTGGCGCTGCGCGTTTGAAGTGGTGTTGCACATTTACCCAGCTGTGTTACACGTTTTCCCATAGAAACTAGAGAAATTAACACTGGTGCTGTGTGTTGTGGACAATTTTGTCACCCCTAGAGACAGCCTAGAGTTGCCATAGACCAATGCCTAGGACATCTTAATATAGCAAGGAGCTCATCATATAGCTTGGGTTGTCAATCCAAAAGCTCTCTTACTATCACTTGTGAAACAAGGAAATAAGTTTGAATGGGACCAAACTCTCTCAGAAGCTGATACAAAGATAAGAATAGTGTAGGAACATCATGCAAAACTCCAATACAAAAGCATCAGACAGTTAAGAGGCAGTTTGCTGTAAAGAGGGCCAGTTCAAATAATATACCACAGAAATCAAATATCAGAAGTGGGTGCAGTGAGGAAACATGAAGAGGATATTAGCTAAGATGAGACTGATACCCAGATACACAACAGAACCATATCTGGGCTTAACTAACTAAGAATCCATACATGACAATGGCGTTTTAAAAGCACCCTCCTCAAGCAACTAATATAGCAGAAAATATGGATGAAAAGAACATGGAACAGTATATCATGACTAGGCCTATTTAAAGCGCTTGACTAACCCCAGTATGGGCATCAACTAGGATGAATCCTTACTCAAGATTAGTGAGCCACTCGCATTCTAGAGCATGATACCAGAAGATAAATAGCATGAAATGAGATATTGTATTAACACATAAGAGAAGATTACATATTGTGAGATACCAAAGACCAGAATCCTCATTACAGTTATAAATCCTCCTCACTGAGACCCTATGGGCTCTGAACCTTCATACAGAAGTGTAACAAAATGTATACAAAAGCCTTTTCACTGCACAGTTTGCTGATAGAAATCTGGAACCTTTACAATGTTTTTCTTTCTAGTTTTTATAGAAGAAAGAGAAAACTCTAGAGAATGAGGTAGGTGATATACATTTAATGGTCTCATTTAAACAAATTTGAAGGAAAATCCCGCCTATGCTATTTGGCGGGGCTGAACTGATGCACGTACTCAGCTACCACTTCATGAAATAAATGCTGAAGATAAAAATCTCCTTATGAACAAGACAAATATACAAATGCTATGTACTTGGCTGGAGGAGGAAAATCTGCTGCAATAAAACCTTGAGGTTGCTTGCAAGAATAAATGAACTAGGAAGAAGATCTCTTTCTTTCTAGTTTTTATAGAAGAAAGAGAAAACTCTAGAGAATGAGGTAGGTGATATACATTTAATGGTCTCATTTAAACAAATTTGAAGGAAAAGCCCGCCTATGCTATTTGGTGGGGCTGAACTGATGCACGTACTCAACTACCACTTCATGAAATAAATGCTGAAGATAAAAATATCCTTATGAACAAGACATAAATAATAAAATATAAAATTCTATGTACTTGGCTGGAGGAGGAAAATCTGCTGCTATAAAACCTTGAGGTTGCTTGTAAGAATAAATGAACTAGGAAGAAGATCTTTGCAGAGACTCGGCATAAGGGTAAATCTTCATGAACCTTCTGTACTTCCCTGAGAAGAAAATCAGCTAAAATATAGTCTGTAGGATATGATTTTTAGTGTATTGTACCCTCGGCTTGATTTAGAAAATCTCTGGTCATCAACTAGGATGAATCCTTACTCAAGATTAGTGAGCCACTCGCATTCTAGAGCATGATACCAAAAGATAAATAGCATGAAATGAGATATTGTATTAACACATAAGAGAAGATTACATACTGTGAGATACCAAAGACCAGAATCCTCATTACAGTTATAACTCCTCCTCACTGAGACCCTATGGGCTCTGAACCTTCATACATAAGTGTTACAAAATGTATACAAAAGCCTTTTCTTTGCACGGTTTGTAGAAGTAGAAATGGAACCTTTACAATGTTTTTCTTTCTAGTTTTTATAGAAGAAAGAGAAAACTCTAGAGAATGAGGTAGGTGATATACATTTAATGGTCTCATTTAAACAAATTTGAAGGAAAAGCCCGCCTATGCTATTTGGTGGGGCTGAACTGATGCACGTACTCAACTACCACTTCATGAAATAAATGTTGAAGATAAAAATATCTTTATGAACAAGACATAAATAATAAAATATAAAATTCTATGTACTTGGCTGGAGGAGGAAAATCTGCTGCTATAAAACCTTGAGGTTGCTTGTAAGAATAAATGAACTAGGAAGAAGATCTTTGCAGAGACTCGGCATAAGGGTAAATCTTCATGAACCTTCTGTACTTCCCTGAGAAGAAAATCAGCTAAAATATAGTCTGTAGGATATGATTTTTAGTGTATTGTACCCTCGGCTTGATTTAGAAAATCTCTGGTCATCAACTAGGATGAATCCTTACTCAAGATTAGTGAGCCACTCGCATTCTAGAGCATGATACCAAAAGATAAATAGCATGAAATGAGATATTGTATTAACACATAAGAGAAGATTACATACTGTGAGATACCAAAGACCAGAATCCTCATTACAGTTATAACTCCTCCTCACTGAGACCCTATGGGCTCTGAACCTTCATACATAAGTGTTACAAAATGTATACAAAATCCTTTTCACTGCACAGTTTGCTGATAGAAATCTGGAACCTTTACAATGTTTTTCTTTCTAGTTTTTATAGAAGAAAGAGAAAACTCTAGAGAATGAGGTAGGTGATATACATTTAATGGTCTCATTTAAACAAATTTGAAGGAAAAGCCCGCCTATGCTATTTGGTGGGGCTGAACTGATGCACGTACTCAACTACCACTTCATGAAATAAATGTTGAAGATAAAAATATCCTTATGAACAAGACATAAATAATAAAATATAAAATTCTATGTACTTGGCTGGAGGAGGAAAATCTGCTGCTATAAAACCTTGAGGTTGCTTGTAAGAATAAATGAACTAGGAAGAAGATCTTTGCAGAGACTCGGCATAAGGGTAAATCTTCATGAACCTTCTGTACTTCCCTGAGAAGAAAATCAGCTAAAATATAGTCTGTAGGATATGATTTTTAGTGTATTGTACCCTCGGCTTGATTTAGAAAATCTCTGGTCCGATACCCTTGTCTTTTAACATCAGATACGAGCTTATAATCTTCAATGGGGTTGTTGAAATCTTTAATTCTTTGTTGATGTTCTTTGCAGGAACATTTATATCCCCATACGCTAACTGGCATCTTTTAAATTGTCCTTGGAGAGTTCGAAAGATTTTAAATCCAGATCCTGCGATGGATGTCTTATCATGGTAGCTTTCAGGACCCTTCTTCATAATGGCAGCTTCGACTGGATCCCCTTCTGAAATGCTCTATTGCTGCAGCCAAGAATGTGAATTAAAACATCTTTCCGTTTGTTGAAACCCTGCAAAATCCACCAATACGTTAGAAAAACCAGGTAGAAGTGGGATGGACGAGGAGGTTTTGACGATAATGGCAGTGAGGATACGATGGGGGCTTTGATAAATAGAGGGAATGTAAACTTCCTACGTAGAACAGTTTAAACATGACGAATGAATAAAACGACGAATATGAATGAAAGCATATGTATATATATACGGCAGGGGAAAACACCATGGATGCACGGGAGTATGACACGTGGACGATAGTACAACAAATGTCAACGAAAAGGGTGATATGGAGTTGTATTGTCAACTGGCGGAGGTAAACGCATCTTAGACCGTCGGATTTTGAAACCAGATCAACGGCTCGAGGGCGCGGAGGCGACGTAACGGTGGCCCACAGGACACAACAGACATGGGCTAATGCGTGAGCAGCTTTGGAGGATATCCGCCATTGGATCGAGGTCGACAGATCCGACGGCGCGGGTGAGTTCCGCTGCTCGGCCGTTGTACAACCTTTAACGCGCGAAAAGTGGTTTTTCGGGCCCGTACAAAAGACACGCGGCGCGTATTTAGTGGAATCACTGCCCCCATGGAGAATACCGCTGGCCCGTCCAAAGCTGTGCGGAATTAACTGCCAGTTTTCGGGCACGGGGACCACCATTACTACGTTGATTGCGGGCCGTAGATTTAACTGAGATCGAACGGTTGCAAGTGCGCCCAAAAAATTTATCGTTAAGCCCCCTTTTCCTTTGGCATATGGTCTTGCGCTCGGGTCCTATGGGAATTCAAGAAAAAGGTGCTGCGGCTGTATGGGCTAGGCCCGATATGTTTTATAAACGTGGATTTCAACCTTTGCACAGTGTATTTTCGGGCGGAAAGAGTAACGGTAGACCAAACATGGAGGGCTTTGGCCGCGAAAGATGTTTTAAACAGACCCAAAGGAAGCTGGTGGCCAAAATTTAAATAGGGGGGCTGATATGCACAACATCGGCTCCATCTGGGGACGGCATGTTCATCCCTGGACATGTCGAGAACACACAGACCACTGAACATTTTGTATGTACATCCTGTTTTTTAATTCCCCTGCACTTCTTGTGATAATTTGCCTGCATCCTTCAAATAAAAGCTAAAAAAACTTATATACAATATAATACAATCAGGCATTCCCAGCTTGGATCAGAACTGAAAGTATGGCTTGAGGAATTGGCCATTCACAGGGGCGTCCAACAGATCACCCTGTAGGTTTTCCAACATAGAAGTATTGTTTCCTCCTTGATTCACAATTTTGAATGGGCCAAACCACAACGGATCAAATTTAGCATGCTTGCCTTTCTCTGCTCTTCGAATGTCCCATCTGAGAACCAGGTCTCCAATTTGAAATTTCCTATCTTTCGCATGATGATCAAATACATTCTTCATTTTCTCCTGATATTCTATCAATCTCTGATTTACCTGGTTCCGCGTTTCCTCCAATTCTACCAGCTGTTTAATCCTTCTGACCATGTCATCTGGTTCTTCCTGGCTTTCCTGCATAAAACGTGCTATTGGCCATGCCAATTGCACATGAAACACAGCTGCTTGACCATATACTAATTCATAAGGGGATTTCCCTGTTGCTCTCTTGCTGGTTATCCTATTCGCCCATAGAGCAAATTTTAATTGAGAGTCCCAATTCTTCTGATTCTCATTTATTGTTTTCTTCAAGGCCCTCACCAGGGTTTTATTAGAAGACTCTGCTAAGCCATTTCCCTATGGATAGTAAGCTGTAGAATGAGTTAATATGATGTTATACTGTTGGCAGAAATTTACAAATCTGGCAGACTTGAAAGCCTGTGCATTGTCAGTTACAATTATAGCAGGACAGCAAACCTAGATATGATATTTTCTTCCATATACTTGATTATTACAGTATCTGTAGCATTTCTTGTAGGTATGGTTTCCACCCATTTTGTGAAATAATTTGTGGCTATTAGTATCCATTTATATTGGCCACTTGATGGGGGATATATTTCTCCTATAAAATCTAATCCCCATTTTTGAAATGGTTCATTCACATGAATAGGAATCAAGGGCAAAGCTGCTAATTTCTGTCTTTCTGCAAATCTTTGGCACTTGTCACATGCCCTGACCCAAGAAAAAGCATCTGTAAATAATTTTGGCCAATAAAAACCAGCCTTCAGGATTTTATGAGCTGTAGCCCTCCAGCTGTAATGTCCTCCACATATTCCCTCATGAAATTCTGTCATTATATTTTCCACTTCATTTTCTGTGAGGCATAAAAGTAATATGCGTGAAGGGTCTTTCCAATATAGCTGTCCATTAGCAATTATGTATTTCTGGGACTTCATTCTTACAGCTCTGTATTTTACCTTATCACAACTTGGAGGACAGCTAAGTGTTAAAAGATATTCAACTATTTATTTATACCAAGGACTAGTGAGATATTTCATGTGTACCTTTTGAGTGGCCATCTCCAGTCCTTGTTGTTCTTCTCCTTTCTCAACTTCTTCATTTTCTATCATAGATAAATTGATGCCCAAGGCTTGATGATTTCATTCAGATAACATTTTAGCAAGTCCCTGTCCTTTAATCAGCTTAGTAGGCCTTATGTCCAAATCATACTCCTGTATTTTTGCAATCCATCTTCCTCTTTTACCTTCATTATCCCCCTGAACAAGAATGTCTTTGACAACTGCTGTGGGAACATATGCAGTAATGTGAGATTGCAAAACATATATTCTAAAAGCTTTAAGGGACTTTACCAGGGCATATGCCTGCTTCTCCAATATATTATATTTTAATTCAGCATCATAAAGCACTTGACTGAAGAAAGCTATAGGCTGCTCATATCCCTCTTCATTTTTTTGCAACAATACTCCAGCAATTGTATGGGGTGATGCAAATGAAAATATCATAAATGGCTTTGCATAATCTGGACCAGCTAACACAGGAGCTTCAGCAAATGCCTGTTTTATCCTGGTGAATGCGTCTCTAGACTCCTGGGACCATTTTACTTCATTATCCTTTTTCAACATATCAGTTATATGCCTAACTATCTCAACATAGTTAGGAATAAACCTTCTCAGAAAATTAATTCGGCCTAAAAACACCTGTACTTCCTTCTTATTCCTAGGCAAAGGAATACTGTTTATTACTTCTACTCTCTTAGGGTCTATTTTCACACCATCTTTAGTTACAATGTGCCCTAAGAGTTTTCCCTCATCTAATGCAAATAAAGATTTTTGAGGATTGAGGGATAAGCCATACCTTCTGCATTTTTCAAAAGTTCTTCTTAAATGCTCGATATGCTCATCATTGCTCTTTGAAAACACTGTGATATCATCAATATATACCACCAAAAACTTGTCCTGCTCTCCAACAAAGGCTATGTCCATTGCCCTCTGAAAGGTAGCTCCTGCATTGATTAATCCAAATGGCATCCTGGCATACATAAATGTTCCCCATGTCATAGTGAATGCAGTTTTCTTCTGATCCTCTGGGAAAACAGCCACCTGATTGTAACCAAAAAAGCCATCCATCATTGACATTCTGGATGCTCCCACCACTTTCTGCAAGATGTGGTCCATCTTAGGCAGTGGATAATTATCCTTTAGAGATGCTCTGTTCAAATTCCTGAAATCCACACACAGCCTTATTTCTCCATTCTTCTTTCGAACAGGAACAAGGTTCGCTACCCATTCTGAGTATCTTAATGGCACAATTATTTTGGCCTTCAGTAGCTTCTTGATTTCCTTTTCAATAGAGGGAAGCAGCAGAGGATTTATCTGTCTGAGCTTCTGCTTATAAGGCTTTGCATCTTCCCTCAAAGGAGTTTTATGCTGCATTATATTAACATCAAAAGTTTTTAGGTCCTGATAGGACCATGCAAATACATCTTTGTAAGATTGAAACAACTTCAAATATTTTTCTTTATATTCTTTTTGGATCCTTTTGGATAATTTTACAATTTTGGGATCAGCATAGGTACCCAGATTTAAATCTTCTACTTGATCTTCTTCTACCACTTTGTTTGGCTGCAATGGGACATCATCTTTGTTAAATAATCTTTCAAGAGGCACCAGGCCTATAGGTATAACGTTTCCTTTCAGCTGCAGCACTTTATTACCTGCTATCTTCTCTTCCCATCTATTTTCTGCAATATTTTCAGTTTCCTCCTCTTCCTCATAATCATCAATCTCCATATTGGAGAATTCTCCCACTATCTCCATAAATCTCTTCATATGTTCATCATCTTCAAATACCTTCCAGTGCTTAATATTATCTGGGATAGATGGCCTGTAACGCACCTCCACTTCATATCTTAAAAGTGGATTCTGAGGAGGACGGAATGTACTGGCAGCTACAGCAAGAGAATCTGCTATTCTTTTTTGCTCCCGGGGCATGAACTGTATGTTAAATGCCAAGAAGAAATTTTCCACCATGTCCCATACTTCGTTTCTATATGCTCTCAGCCGAGGATGCTTGGTTTGGAATTGATTTCTGATCTGCCTTACCACCAACTCAGAGTCTCCCATTACTTTTAGACTTTGGATGCCCATGTTTCTAGCTGTCTGCAGTCCCAATAGAAGAGCTTCATATTCAGCTACATTGTTGGTAGCCTCATATTCCAATTTAAAGGACAGTGGCACCCATTTTCCTGCAGGAGAGATTAGTAACACCCCAGCTCCATTGCCTTCTCTTGAATTTGCTCCATCAAAATGCAAAGTCCAAATTCTTGATTCCTGATCTTCTTTAGGTTGCTCAGCTTGGATTTGACCAAAAAGGGGCTCATGAGCATAATTTTGATTTTCTTCTAACATTAGACATGAGAAATCTCCCTCTTTGCTATAAAATGGGGAATTCTCTGAGCAGTCAGCCTTGGTTACCATTTTAACAAATCTAGTCTCCCTGTACAGCCTCCTTTCCTGGCCTCCAAAGACTGGAACAGTAGCATATGTTAAATCCAATTTGATTGACCCACCAATTTTTGTACCCCAGGACCTTGACAGCAGCATGCCAAAGTGGGTTGGGATATCAGCAACCACAATGTCCATGACCACACTCTTTGCTGGAATTTGGGCCAGATTGACCACTAAATCTTTAATCATTCCTAAGAATTTAACTCTTTTAGAATCAAATGAATATAGGTCTTTGTATGGTCTTGTAATTTGCAGTCCTAGTTGTTCCATGACAGACAGATGCATAAGATTATGGGAAGCCCCAGAATCTAACATACAATTGTGTAACAGCAGGTCATGAATGACTAGAGACACATAAAAAGGAGGAGTAGAAGGGTCTATCTCCTCGACATGTGGGCCAAAGACTACCATGGGTCTTTCTTCTTGAAGGTTTAAACTATCAGGTACGATTGGTATTTCAGGAGGGAGCATAAGGGAAGTAACTTGAGACTGATATATAGGCTGTTTTAGTAATTCGGTCAGGGGGACTGGAATCTTAATTTTCTCAAGCTCTTTTTGTAAATTAAAAGCAGAAGGGGGCTTTTCTAGCACTACTTATTTTGACTCTTTATTTTCAGCTGAAGATTTAATTTCTTTTGACCATGACTCAACATTAGGAGGACTGACTATTTTTGAAGAAGAAGGAATCTGATCATTAGGCTACAAGGGAGCATTCAGAGGACTCTTACCTTTTTCTATGTTTCTCTTTGTTGCTGATTCCTTCTGAGCAGGTGCTTCTTTCTGAGGTGGCTCCTCTTCTTGATCTTGAGTTCGGGTCCTCTTCCTTGAAGACCTGAGATCATACTTTACATTGAATTTTCCTTGCATGAAATCAGCAAATTGCTTACAATAATGGTCAATCTCTGCTTCTTCTTCTTCGTCTTGCAATGGGCACTCTATATCATCATTATTTGAAAAAGCCAGATTTGAATCTTCTAATTGATAAGTGGCATCTCCAGTGGAGTCTTCTGCTGGGCCTTCCAAGTACAATGGATGTGGTACTTGGTCTGGTTGCTCCTTTGCTTCTCTCGGCAATATCTGCAATGGTGGTCTTTTATACTGGGGATTGTATCCTCTGTTTGGAGCATTATAGAAATTCTTGGGAGCTGCATTTTTAGCCTCTAGTTCAAGCTTGACCATCTTCTTTATCATTTTGCTTATTTCATCCATTTTATCTGAATCTTTATCATGATTAGAGGTGGAAACCTCTTCTTTGCCTCTCCTCCTAGTGTCTTGTTCAATTTTTCCCTTCAATTTCCCAGTGGAGGCAAAGTTTTCTTCCAGCTCCAGAGCATCTGACTGTGCATCATCTAAAGAAGCATGTTTTCTTTCTCTCAATGAGAATCCAAATTCAAAATCAAAGGCTGCTATAAAAATTATCTTGGCAGCAGCTTCATGAGGCTTCATTTCAGGAGGCAGACTTAAATATAACTTGTTGAATATTTTAATAAACTCTGACACTCTTTCATTATGCTTCTTCTTCAAGGTATTAAATTCAGTAAGACACTGACCATAATCTTTCTTTTCTCCCCATTTCCTGAGAAAATTATTCTCCATCTCTTCCCAGGTAGTCACAGAACAATTTCCCAATGTATTGAACCATTTTCTGGCTTCACCCTCCAAAGACTGTACAAATAATCTCAAGACCACGTCCAAATGTTCAACATTTAAGTTTTCTGCAAAGGAACAGAAAGTCTCAAGATGTTTCTGAGCATCAATTTCATTTTCACCATTAAAGCTCGGCAGAATCTTCAAATAATCCCGAGGCATATCATTTAGCACTTGGGGTAAGGCCAGTGGAGCGTATTTATTCAGTAGAAAAGCAGGAACATTAGCCATTGGAGGAGGTGGGGGTTGTGCAACAGTCTGGGCTACAGATGAAGGAAGGGGAGTAGGAGGAAGTGGGGTATGAATAACAATGGGAATAAATTGCACAGAAGCCTGCGGTGTGGATGGGAATAGTTCACGATTAATAGCAGCTACTTCTGTAACTTCTTTAATTTCCTCAGCCTCAGGAGTAGGATGAGAATCTTCTTCAATCCAGGCACTTCCTCTACGTGGAGTTTCTAAGTAAAACTCGGGATTTTCTGTTCTGATTTCTTGAGAAGAAGAGGGCGGATAATCTTCAACGGAATATTAAGGGTTTTCAGCACGAACTGATTTCCTCTCCTTCCAGACTCTTTTATGAATGATCTTCTCCAGGTCAGACACGTAAGGTGTTTTCGACTGAGATGTATCTGACCTAAAATGTGGCTTACGAGGAGCCAGGACTACAAATAGATTTATCAAATGAAGAACAGTGGAGTTGCCAAGGTGAGAGATACACAACTCTTCAACTCTCTGTGCTCACCTGATTAGAGAGTGAAAACAATTTGTCGAGGCCCAGGGAAACTGATATTCTCAAATTCGTTCCCCGGCAACGGCGCCAGAAATATGTTGTGGACAATTTTGTCACCCCTAGAGATAGCCTAGAGTTGCCATAGACCAGTGCTTAGGACATCTTAATACAGCAAGGAGCTCATCATATAGCTTGGGTTGTCAATCCAAAAGCTCTCTTACTATCACTTGTGAAACAAGGAAATAAGTTTGAATGGGACCAAACTCTCTCAGAAGCTGATACAAAGATAAGAATAGTGTAGGAACATCATGCAAAACTCCAATACAAAAGCATCAGACAGTTAAGAGGCAGTTTGCTGTAAAGAGGGCCAGTTCAAATAATATACCACAGAAATCAAATATCAGAAGTGGGTGCAGTGAGGAAACATGAAGAGGATATTAGCTAACATGAGACTGATACCCAGATACACAACAGAACCATATATGGGCTTAACTAACTAAGAATCCATACATGACAATGGCATTTTAAAATCACCCTCCTCAAGCAACTAATATAGTAGAAAGTATGGAAGAAAAGAACATGGAACAGTATATCATGACTAGGCCTATTTAAAGCGCTTGACTAACCCCAGTATGGGCATCAACTAGGATGAATCCTTACTCAAGATTAGTGAGCCACTCGCATTCTAGAGCATGATACCAGAAGATAAATAGCATGAAATGAGATATTGTATTAACACATAAGAGAAGATTACATACTATGAGATACCAAAGACCAGAATCCTCATTACAGTTATAACTCCTCCTCACTGAGACCCTATGGGCTCTGAACCTTCATACATAAGTGTTACAAAATGTATACAAAAGCCTTTTCACTGCACAGTTTGCTGATAGAAATCTGGAACCTTTACAATGTTTTTCTTTCTAGTTTTTATAGAAGAAAGAGAAAACTCTAGAGAATGAGGTAGGTGATATACATTTAATGGTCTCATTTAAACAATTTTGAAGGAAAAGCAGCCTATGCTATTTGGTGGGGCTACACCGGGCGAGTGCACGTACTCAACTACCACTTCATGAAATAAATGCGAAGATAAAAATATCCTTATGAACAAGACATAAATAATAAAATATAAAATTCTATGTACTTGGCTGGAGGAGGAAAATCTGCTGCTATAAAACCTTGAGGTTGCTTGTAAGAATAAATGAACTAGGAAGAAGATCTTTGCAGAGACTCGGCATAAGGGTAAATATTCATGAACCTTCTGTACTTCCCTGAGAAGAAAATCAGCTAAAATATAGTCTGTAGGATATGATTTTCAGTGTATTGTACCCTCGGCTTGATTTAGAAAATCTCTGGTCCGATACCCTTGTCTTTTAACATCAGATACGAGCTTATAATCTTCAATGGGGTTGTTGAAATCTTTAATTCTTTGTTGATGTTCTTTGCAGGAACATTTATATCCCCATACGCTAACTGGAATCTTTTAAATTGTCCCTGGAGAGTTCGAAAGATTTTAAATCCGGATCCTGTGATGGATGTCTTATCATGGTAGCTTTCAGGACCCTTCTTCATAATGGTAGCTTCGACTGGATCCCCTTCTGAAATGCTCTATTGCTGCAGCCAAGAATGTGAATTAAAACATCTTTCTGTTTGTTGAAACCCTGCAAAATCCACCAATACGTTAGAAAAACCAGGTAGAAGTGGGATGGACGAGGAGGTTTTGACGATAATGGCGGTGAGGATACGATGGGGGCTTTGATAAACAGAGGGAATGTAAACTTCCTGCGTAGAACAGTTTAAACATGACGAATGAATAAAACGGCGAATATGAATGAAAGCATATGTATATATATACGGCAGGGGAAAACACCATGGATGCGCGGGAGTATGACACGTGGACGATAGTACAACAAATGTCAACGAAAAGGGTGATATGGAGGTGTATTGTCAACTGGCGGAGGTAAACGCATCTTAGACCGTCGGATTTTGAAACCAAATCAACGACTCAAGGGCACGGGGGCGACGTAACGGTGGGCCACAGGACACAACAGACATGGGCTAATGCGTGAGCAGCTTTGGAGGATATCCGCCGTTGGATCGAGGTCAACAGATCCGACGGCGCGGGTGAGTTCCGCTGCCCGGCCGTTGTACAACCTTTAACGTGCGAAAAAGTGGTTTTTCGGGCCCGTACAAAAGACACGCAGCGCGTATTTAGTGGAATCGCTGCCCCCATGGAGAATACCGCTGGCCCATCCAAAGCTGTGCGGAATTAACCGCCGGTTTTCGGGCGTGGGGACCACCATTACTACGTTGATTGCGGGCCGTAGATTTAACTAAGATCGAACGGTTGCAGGTGCGCCTGAAACATTTATCGTTAAGCCCCCTTTTCCTTTGGCATATGGTCTTGCGCTCGGGTCCTATGGGAATTCAAGCAAAAGGTGCTGCGACTGTATGGGCTAGGCCCGATATGTTTTATAAATGTGGATTTCAACCTTTGCACAGTGTATTTTCCGGCGGAAAGAGTAACGGTAGACCAAACATGGAGGGCTTTGGCCACGAAAGATGTTTTAAATAGACCCAAAGAAGCTGGTGGCGAAAATTTAAATAGGGGCGCTGATATGCACAACATTGTGCATTATCAGACAAGCGCTGCACGTTCGAATTAGCACCGTGCATTTACCCTATAGCACTGCGCACTTGCACAATGAGGGTTGTGAAGATTTGTACCACTTCTATCAAGCTCAATCTTCTCCTAAACTTCTCCAAACAACTTCTAAACAATAAGTGAACTCTAATTTACCTTGCCTCTAAGATATTGGGTGTCTATTACAAATTTGAAGTGTTTATTCCTTATGAAACCCTAGTTTCGGTTCATTTTCATTTTTCATACACCATATCCTTGTTCACGTCCCTAAACCGATATCAGTCATGATCATGGTTAATCCCTAGGGTTTTAATTGACCTAGGTTTTCTATTTAAATTCATTCCCTTCATTCATCTAAGCTAGCTATCTCATCTCCTTCTCTCTTAATCTCATTCCAATTTTTACCCTAGGGTTTCCTAAGTCAAAATTTAAAATGTTTGAAGAAGAAGATAGAGGTGTTGGTGAGGCACAAATACCAAGGAGAAATGATCACAAAGGAGGAAAAATTAACATATTCGAACCAATAACTATAAGGTAACTCATGGCCTCTCCTCTCACTGTGTCTTGTTTCAAGCGTGTTGGTTGTTTTGAGTTTTGTGAGAGGGTGCAGTAGATTCAATATCACTCTGAGTTGACAAGGTTATTCATCACAAACCTTCATGATAGGCAGGTCACTCTTGCTGGGGTCACTTTTTATATGACCACCAATGTCATTTCAGCTGCTACAGGGATTCCTAATGTGGGAGAGAAATGGTTTAAACAAGGAAACCTTGATCTAATCTATTATGAACCATACCTCAAACCTAGATACAAGGATGATAAGAATTCCATTTTCCCTTTATCTTATCTCCTTGATCAGTATGTCCCCATGATGAAAATAATTATGAAGTACTTCACTTGTGAGGGGAGGTTTTATCAACTTTACTCATACCATATCCGATTCCTCATGCACTTAACTAGAGTTAGAATGCTTCACATACCTTACTATCTCTTTCGCAACATTGAAAAGATGGCATTCATTGTGAAAAAGAGAGATTATAATCATCAAATGTAGAGTCTTTTTCACCATTCACTCATCAAGATGATAGTCATGCATCAGCTGGAGCAAAAGAACATCCCTTGGGACACATTCATTGAAAATGTAGTTTTCACTACCCCACCTAGTCTTCATGAGCAGAATATCCCTTCATTATCTCATCCTCCCATATCCAATTCTCCATATCAGCCTACTGATCATACATCATCACCTTTTCAGATCCATTCACCTCATGTTGATCCTACGTCTTCACCTTTCTATAACCCTTCATCACCACATCATGATACTGGAGTATCAAGCAGTGAAAGGGACATTGAGGCAACTTAGGCTGATGTGACTGATGTTGAGACATTTCCCAAGACCTATTAGAGAGGACACAAGCATGTGTTTGCTTCACATGGTGTGAAAGGGGCCATACTTTCCTCATCAACAAAACAGGTAGACAAGGGCAAGGAAAGGACTACAGAGCCTATCACTGATGAGAAGGAGGACAAACATGAAACTGAGAAGGAGTTTCAGTTGATTGAAATTGACAAGGAGGATGAGGATAGAGTCACTAGTGTAGTGATCAGAAGCAAGGAAGCGAAGATTAGTGAGATTCACACTAATTTTGACAGAGCACAGTATGTGATTGATTTACTTGAGCAGGAAAATCAGCAGCTGAAGACCAAGCAAATCATCAGTGAGGCCAGGACCATAAAAGTTCAAAAAGAGGTAGGGAAGGCTAAAGCCTTGTTGGAGGAGACCATGGATCAATTTGGAGATATTAATGGTGAGGAGGATCAACCTCCAAGACAAAGACCAAGGACAATAGGACTAAAGAGAGCCTTAGCCCGTGAGAGACAGAAAGAGGCTGAGTTGGCAGAGCAGCTCACTCAAAGTGAGATGATTTCCCTTGAGATCAATAGAGATAGAGAGTCATGGATTGATAGAGCCAACTTTCATCTGGAGAGCTTGCTGGAGAAGGCCAAGAAGGACAATGATATTCAGAGGAAGATGGAAAAACACTATGCCATGAGAAACAAAATTGCAAGGGCCAAGCTAAAATGAGCCCATGCAAAAATTTGAGCTTTGACTGAGAAAAAGGAGAAGAAGAGGTTATACATACTTTATGAGGTGTCACTTCATGCCTCTAACCCTTGATCAAGAAGTAAACTCACAATTTTGAAAAATTTTGGCACATTTGGAACTTTAGTGCAAATTTTAGTTTTTGGGCAATTTTGACAAACAAAAATTCTGTAGTGGCGTCGCGCTCTTTTTTGGGGCATCCAATTACAAAATGGGCACAACCATCATGTTCAGAAAGATGAGGATATTAACTCCAACAATTTTTAGAATATTTGGAGAAGAATTTGTCCCTCAAAAAGGCAAAAAACCACCAAAAAAGCATGTTTCTTCCCTTGTTTTTGCCTTGGCGCTGCGTGTTTACTAGTCTTGGGAGAACATATTTTGACAAGGTAGATGGACACCATTTTGGAAACGAGAGGAATATTTGGAAACTATACTCAAAGAGCTTTCCAATGAGATGTCATGGAGCAGATTGGACATTGGGAAGGCCTCCAAACATTGCCTGCAAGACATGCAATGTTTTTTTTCATGGCGCTGCGCTTTTACTGGGAAAATGCAGTTTTCATCATCTTTAGAAAAATTTTGACCTTTTGAATTTTTACTTGGGAAAATGACAAAATCACTGATTTAAATGTTCATGGTGAATATAAATGTCATGTTTTGACTTTTATCTAGGGTAGATGCATTAGATAAGTCTTCTAGAGGTCAAATGAATTAGTTTCCTCTCTTTTAGAGGAAAATTGTTGAATTTTCCTAGTCTTCAGATTCTTGTTTGGGAGTAGGTGAAACTGATCCCTATCTCATGGATTTGACTCCATGAGACTAGGGAGAGTGGTTTTTAGGTCTATTTTATGTATTTTCTCAGTCATTGTAATGGTTGGAGTCACTTGGAGCTTTGGCACCTTAAGGGCACATTTTGTATCAGTTTGGCTTGGGCATTAATGATAAATTTGCAGCTATTTCTTCGGGATCCATGTGGTATGCAGTGTTTGACATAGTTTCTCATTTGTGATAATTTGTATGAATGTATTTTTCGCTCATAAACCATTTTCATGTCTATGAAATGCTTAATTTCAAGTTGAAAGGAAGAATTCATGTTTCATGCTCTGTTTTGGGAAATTTAGCATAATTTGTTTATTTCTTCAGTTTAGGGAGAATTCATCTTGTATGCTCTTCCTAACTCCTCACTAGTCTCTTCACCTCAACATAATCATATTTTGATGTCAAACCTTCTACCTACCTTACCCCTTAGAACCCCTACAAATTTTGACCTAATTTCCTTGCCTTAGCTGTTTGACTCCTCCTAATCCAGCAAACCCTAAAAAATCAAAATAAAAAACCCTAAGCTACTATACCTAGCCTAAAATATTTTTTCCTCAGTCATTTTGGCTATGATATTTACGTAGAGAGCCCTCTCCTGGCCTAGTAGGGCTAGCTACTTGGCTAAGCATGGTTTGAGGTTACCTCGGGATTGCCTCTCTCAGTCTGAGGTTCAATCTGAGTGATAACATAATCAATGCATAATAAAATTTTTTTGAAATCCCATGGAGCATCAATGGACAAAATACATTGATATTCCTATGCACATTCACCAAATTATTCAAGGTAGTGTTCTAATCTTGGAATATGTACCTACTGAAAAAAAAATAACAATTTTTTTTTCAAAGTCATTTACATCAACAAGCTTTCTTCAGTTACAACATATGTTTGGAGTTAAGGAAGTTGTACTTAGGGGGTCATCTTGATCCCTTCCTTTATCTCTTCATTTTATTTCCTTCTTTCTTTCTTATGAAATGTTATACCTGGGTACCTAAAAATCCTAGTTGTTGGGACCCATTCATTTTCTTCTTCTTTATTTATTTTCCTCCCTACGTTTCGCTTATGCGAGGGGGTGTTAGAGATCCAATAAATATTTAAACTTGTAAGCTTATGTAGCGATATTATCAGACGTGTTGCTAGTCCTATCCTTATCTATAGAGGCATCAATATTATCGTATAGCTATTGCTAGAAGCCTATAATGTTTCGATATATTAGGTTCATGTATAGCTCATTTTCTCAAGAAATGAAGTGTTTTTTCTCTTCGTTATTCATCCTGTGATCTCTTCATAGAAGGATTGTTTAGTTTTGCAGTCTTATCCTTGGGTATTTTGATATTATTTCAATACCCATATTTCTTACACAAATTAAATGATATATCATAACAAAAATATGCAATAAAATAAGTATTATTCATAAAAGAAATACTAACTCACCACTTCAATGGGAAAATTGAATATGAGAAGATTTCCTATTATAATATGCTTCATATGATATCTGTTTACATTGCTTCTACTTTATATAGCTATATCTACCTCCTACAAAGCTTATAAAGACATTTTTCTTAAGGCTAGAGATGACAATATGACAAAAGGATCTTTGCTAGTTCTCATGTGTCACCTATTATCACTCATTAGTCTTAAAATTTTCATTGATAGGGTCTTACATGTCATTCATCTAGGTTCCATGTTGTTTCATAGTCAAATTCATGAAATTATAAAAAAACAACACACGTGGTAAGGTTTACCCTAAGTCTAAACCCACCTTGAGCCCTCTCATATCAGTGAAATCCATCCCATATCATTTAGTTTTGACTCCCATGATTTCAAATTAAAAAATTAATCCACTCGTCAATTTTTCACCATTTTGTAGCGAATTGTATGGCAAAACAACAAATTTCGCTATGAAACTGCATAACAGTTCTGTAGTGTATATGTCAGCAATTTAACTGTTTTCGCTAAGAAACTGGGTTTTTCTGCAGAAAATTACAAAGCAGTGTGATATGTCAAGTTTTCGATGGCTAAAGATAGAGGTGAGGTCAAAAAATTAGTTATCATAATCACTAAGCATGTAAGATCATATTTTCTGTAATCATTGCCTTTTGTGGTCACATGTGTCATCATTATCCCTCAAGTTGTCGAATTACTTTTTAAACCTTGCCCCTAAGCTTCTCTTTGTCATTCATTATCCAAATTCTTGCATGTAAAGCATATCAGTGTCATCTTTGGAGAGCTGGTTCACCACACAAAATAGGTTGTTGTTTAGTTTAGATTATGTAGGTGTCACAAGCAAGAGGGTAGCAAGAGTATACAGGATTAATGGCATATAAGAAGAAATTAAAAAAAATGATTTTATTGTGTGAGGTACGAGCCTATGGATTTCAAATTGTTAAATGAAGATCCCAATCCCATGGAGGCCTTCAGGAAGGTTGGTTTCCTACAGTTTTGTTAGAAGCTGCAAGGTTTTCATGCCCAGGTATCCAAATAATTTGCAGCAAATTTTACAGGGACGACCTCAAAGGTTGGTGTATTGAACCTCACAGTGTCACCTGATGTTATCTCTCAAGCTATAGAAATACCCCAAGGTGGTGAGGAACGGTTCAAAGGTATTAAATTCAGAATGCAAAGCTGTGAATAATTTCTCAAACAATAGCACAGAGGAGCTGGCATGAAAAATGGCATCCCCAGGGGTTATATGAAATAAAATTGTGCAAAACTGTTGTTGGTGGTCCAAAAATATTTTACCAGCGAAGGGATGTTTCACATGGTCTACTCTTATCATTTTAGACTCCTTTTTCATTTCGTTGGTAAGAAACCACTTGATCTACCTTTGTTTTTATTTATAATATTGGGGAATATGTCACATAAGGTCCAGGCCAAGGCTGAGGGTAGTGAAACATCAATTTTTCACCATGGCGTGATCAAATTGTTAACAGTGGAGGAATTAAAAAGGTTAAACCGAGATTGGGCCTCTTTTATTTTCATGAGTGGATATGAAGTAGACTCAATGATACCAAAGAAGATTTAAAAACCAAAGAGTACTCCATCTCCAGTTGTAATAGAATAAATTAATGAAGAAGGAGGACAACCTCCTGTGGAACCAATGGACATTGAAGTTGAACCTCTACAAGAGGCTAATATACCTCAGCTATCACCTGCAAGAAAAAAACAGAGAATTAGGTAACACAGCAGTAGGGTAACAAGGAGCCAAACCATTTCCAAGGGAAACCTTGAAGACATCCTCCAGGCAATAAACATTGAAGAATCCCCAATTGTACAGGCAAAAGACATTGAAGGAGATAGAATAAAAATGCAGAAATGTAAGTATGTAAAAAATTTGGATTTTGCAGGAGAGGATGATGGTTTCATTTTCCAGCTAAGGAAGCCAATGAACAGGTCATAGTTGGAAAAATATGCCATGGAAAGAAAAATAGAAGAAAATATGAGTGAAGGTAAGAAACCAAAAAACATCATAGACCTATTTGCAACAGTAGAAGAGGTATTTGTAAAAAAGAAAGGAAAAGAACATGTTGAGGAAAAAACTGAAGTGAAAATTTTACAAGAGAAATTAAGAGAGCTAGGGAAGAAGTAGTTGAAGTCAAGGAATTAAAAGAGGCAAAGGTGGAAAGACAGTTAATGGCAGATTCTGAGAAAGAGATGAAGGAGCAGCTAGACAAGTATGATAAAACTTTGTCAAATGCCAAGAACATGTTGAAGAGAAGTCTTCCTTCGAGGAAGGTGGTGAAAAAAAAAAGGAAAAGGAATCTGTGGTTACAGTTAAAGAGAAAAAATATCAAAGGGCATGTTAAAGAGTTGGAAGACCAAATGGACATGATCCTAGAAGAACTGAAGAAAAGAGGGCTGAAGATTAGATTGGTAGATGAACTTGAGGTACAAGCTATTGTTGCTGAAGATGAAATACCCAAGGACTGAGGAGTTGATCTAAAATAATTTTGATTGAGTTTACAGCCTGCAGGCAACACCAATTTTGGTTTAGAAGATGAGTTTTTGAATAAAATTTCCAAATCTCCACTTTCAGCCAGATCAGAAAATTTCGTAGTGAGGTCTAGTCTTGAGGGATGAAATTCACTATGAAATTTCTGAACAATTTTTTTTATTTAAAAAATTAGTTTGATGGAGGTCCAAGGAGGGAAATCAATGGTATTTAAATATTATGACCTGACAAATACATTTTTATTAGAAGAGTAAGAAGAAAAGGAGATCAAATGGCAGAAGTGGACATGCTACAAAATTTCACTACGAAACTGCCTAAGGTCACTCTGTTTTTGCAGCGAAATATTTTTTGAAAAGTTTTGAAGGTTTGAATAGCATATGGAAGGAAAAATAGCCACCTGAAGACATCCAAGCAGAAAATGGGCCATCCCAGCAAAAATCCATTACTTGGAATATGTATCACTCATCCAAATCAGCATGAAGACAAAGTTCTAAATAGTGTTTATATTTTCCTAAAAGATAGGACAGTTGTTTCTTAAATCTTAGGGTACATTCATGTCTTAGTGATGGAGAATGCCATTCGAGCATCTCATTTTTATCCATGTAATTGTCCCACTACTAGAGAATTGGATGAAATAAATGTAAAGTAGATTCCTATTAGGAGAGTAAGTCTTTAGAGACTAGATGTCTTTTTCTGTTCCAGAAATGTAGTTTTTAGTTATGATTAGGTGTCAAATTCATGGTTCGATGATCTAGTCAGTTGGGAAGATCCTATGTAAGCAAAAGAGGTCTATTTATAGATGAAAAATTGAATGAGAAAGGGTTGGAGAATGATTATGACACTACTACTATTGTAAATATTTTATATCAGTAATAGACAGACAATGACTGTGTTTCTGCTTCACCTGAGATTGTTGAGATGTTTCAATGATTTTATGTGTGTCCTTTGATCGTAATTTGAGTATCTTGATGTTAAATTACTTAGAATTCATTTTATGAATGCTCTGACTTCCTTTTAGCACTGAGTTATTGATTATCTCCATGTGTTAATGTTGTCCTTTCATTGAAACAGAAAATGCCTCAGTTTCCATAAGTAGATATACTTGTCATTGAATTCCTTTTTACCGACTCCATGAGCCCAATGGGAGTGAAATATTTCCCATTTTTGACCTGCAATCAAATACACTAAGACGCTCACAACGTTAGCCATTTGTTTTAAGACCTAATTGAGAAAATCATTAGATAAATTGAGAGATCCCTCTCAGGCTGAAGAGGCTAATCCTCAGTCAAAAGTTGGTTTGAACGAGTTACTCTAAATTTTCTGGTGGAGCAACCCATCAAGACCATTTTAGAGTTAACATCACCCTTATGTTTCATACCCTTCCATTGTATTAGGAATTCTTAGATAGTGCATTCACAAAGATGACACTCTTGTTTGTTGAGGAAAACCTCAAGTTACAACCAAGTGGATTTTTTCTCATCTATTTCTAGAAATATAGTTTGAAAATAATAATTAGATGCAACCACTTTTTGCAAACAAGAGGCATAGAAGAGTGGATGAATTTAAGAGTGGCCAGGAAACTTCAATTTGTAAGCCACTAGAGAAATAAATTTAAGCAATTTATAGGGGAAATAAAACTTATGATCAAGATTTTGATGGTGGTTTTATTAAAGGAAGGTCTTCTTATAAGTCTATAGGTAATGGAAATCCCTAATCCCCATCTTCAAAATGAAATTTTGAACAATGTTAATGAAACCAATCCTTCATCCTATTATTTTCCATCATAAATTATACATGGGAATGTAGAGAATGTTGGCTCAAGATGTGACGGTTTTGTTTACATATTGCACCATAGAGACTCATGATAGGTAGGATAGTAGTAATAATGGATTTTGGTTATAGATAGCCCCAAAGGAAGTCACTTAATTGGTTCCATGATAAATCATATGATACTAAAATTATATTATAGGTAACCACTAGATTCATGAGTTTCATAACTCTAATTTAATGCACCACCAATATGGCGCGAAGTAGTTTCTCATAGCTTTAGCATAACCATATGTTTGAGGTTATATGTGGTTATTTGGTTTAATTGAGTCCCTTGAGGTAATAAAATTCTTTCCAAAACTTCCTAGCGAAGGTGCAATTAAGATTTGTCATAACAGGTTAGCACATACCACGAAATGTTAAGATATTTTCCATGAACACTTGAGTTACCATAAAGGCCTTAAAAGAGTTTTGTAGATAGCAAAAATGAGAATATTTAGATAGAAAATCAACCATAACTATTATCGAAAATTTATTTCTATATTTTGTTAAATTCACAATGCTATCCATAGAAAATACAAATGACATAATGGGAAAATATTGTAGTCCACATGGAGGTTTTTTTATCTCTTCCTTGTGCCACTAGAATATCACCTTCTAACCTGAGTTTGTGCATGTCCTACTTCATTCCTTCCCCCAAAATTATTTTTTGATCCTTCCATATGTTATATGAAACCTTGAATGACTAGTTGTGGGAGAGTAATGTAGTTCAAATAAAGCATATGATTTAAATGTTAACTTCTTTGTCAAATAAAAACACCCTTTACAAAAAAGATCTACATTTTTCTAGTTCTATCCATGATATGTACGTAGTTCCTTTTAAAGTTGTTAGATTATACTAACAATTTTGAGATATGTTCATCATTCGTTGTGTATGTCATTCAACTAACCAACTACTAAGGAGAAGAGTGAAAATAGAGACCCTCCTTTTTCATACTTTGAAGAGAGACAATCTAATACAACATTATGATTGTCATTCTCATAAATTATCTCATAGTCATATCGCGACATATTGGTTGCTAAATTTTGATTCCCGTGGAAGAAATACTTTGTTCCAAGGAGTATCTTAGGCTATGATAACCAATTTTTTATGGTAAAATTACTTGAGTAACCTATGGATGCTATATTTCCATAGCATGTGTAGCTATCATATTATTTTAATGGTGGATTTTCCCAAGTGTCTCTCACATAGTTGTTTGGTGGTTAAAACCTATGGTCATCTCTCTTCCATGAGTACTACTGCTATTCCTTTACTTGAGGAATATCAATCTAAGAAAAATGTCGAAGTTAGGTAGAGAGAGTACTAGTGATGTACACATATAAGTATTAAAGTCATAGAAATCCTATGATGTAGTGTTATTCCAACTTATTTTTGTTTTTTATATTTTATATAAGGATATGAAGGGACATACAATTTTACTATAGTTCCTTATAGATTTTATATAAAAATCAATGAGGCCAATGAAATTTCATAGAATTTTAAGAGTTTGGTAAGAAGATAATATTTAATCACTGAAATTTTCTTTCGATCAATGAACACACTATCACGACTAATAATATGGCCCAAAAATTCAAATTTGGAGACACAAAATTCATATGGACTTCCTAAGAAAGCTTTGATGGTAATGAAGTAGTTATAATGCTTGATTCACATGGGTGACATGGAATTTCCAGTATATTGTATATCAAGATGTTATAAAAAATATAAGGACACAACGATATCAATAGGGTTGAGATTATTTGTCCCGTGACACTCTAGAAGGTGGAAGGTGCATTGCAAATTCCAAATGGAATCAAAAAAATTTGTTAATGACCTTCATGAGTGGGTAAATAAATTTTAGGAAGATCCAACTCTTTCATGTGAATTTAGTGATAGATGGAGTAGAGATTTAACTAGTGAATATTTCACCACCCTTGAGCTCACCCAAAATGTCATTAATGACTTGAATGGGAAACCTATGCTTCATGGTTAGTTGGTTGAGAAATTAGAAGTTAATATGCATGTATAAAGTGCCTTGTTTCTAAAGGATCGGGATTCCTAGTGAATAATAAAGGCTAGTATTAGGGTGGATGACACTAAACTCTAACAACACCTCAACTATATTTTCTATTTGACATTTTTAGGAAATACGTAGTGATATGGGTGTATATTGGCTAGGAGGATACATAGTATGAGTGGAATATAATTGATCTATAAAATTCCATGGATATTCTATTGGATATTTCACAAAAACAAATTTCATAAATTATTCTTAAAAGTCTAAAATCTACACTATGAGGGTTAATTTCTATTTAGATTTTTGGATCTGCACAATATTGTTTATCATGTATGCATGGCATTTATAATTGTGTATAAAATAGATAAAAATGAAATAAAATATCACAAACCACTATTTTTTATCTAGGTGGATATTAGTGGCCACCCACCTATTCCACTTGGACCCCCATCGATGTTTTTTTTTTAGTTTACTTAATTGTAACACAACTTACTATTTTTTGCAGTTTTTCGTGTCCTAAACTTCTGAATCCATTTTGAGGGACTAAAATATAGTTTTAAGGAAAATAGGGAGACCGGAAAAGAAACAAACTAGTTCACCAATTTTTTTTCGGCCTCCTCTTTGAGATATTCGAAACGAGGCATTATGATAGCCAAGTGGGGATCGTATGAAAACGTTATGACCTTGAGAAGTTGACGTTCCAACTGAACCCACAGGGGCCCACATGCGTTTGGTGCTTCATCTCATGGGGTTAGGTTTTTGGATGGTTAGGGTTTCTCAATGATAAAAATGCCACCGAGCCTCATTGTAACACAGTTCATAGGCATGTAGTTGCCACGCCACTTCTCAAAGATAAGCTACCATTGCCCGAGCTAGTTTATTTCCATTCTGTATGTAAGCATATTTCAGTTCTTTGATATTAATGAAATGAAGTGTTATTTCCATTGTATCTTTATATTTATTGTCATATATGTATTTTTTATGTTTGTGTTTAATTTCAGATCAATTTGAGACAAGACATAACTTGGGAAACCCTTTCAAGAGAAAACACAACTAGAAGGTGAGATCACTTCACTCTCTTTATTTGAATTGAAAATGGGTGTGAGTACAAAGAAGCAAGGATTATGGCATGTGGGATACTACGATGCAAAAATCCTATTTTTCTACTCTCTCACTCTCCCTCTCAACTACTCTTCTCGTTTTTGGAGCAAAATTCTCTCGAAAGAATCAAACCCATTTTCCTCCCTGTGTCCCAGTTATAACATAACCCGATAGACTATTAGTGGTTAGGTTTGACCCCTTCAACTCTTACCTAAAGTTACAATATAGATTCTTCTAGAGTATTACTCATCATGATCACATGTATAGCCCATTTTGCATCAATAATGGGTGAGAACTTGTTGAAATTTGCAACAAGAAACTGTGAAATTGGCATCCAGAAATAAAATCAAGAAAATGGCACCCAGAAATGGCTACCATGTGAGGCTTTTGATTTAATTACCCCTTAATAAAATTGAAAGTAAATTTTAATTTCATCTCATAACAACTTGTATGAGTTAACTAAGCGAGATAGAATTAGTTAGCTCAATAATTTCGAGTTGAGGGTCAAAGGTGAGGCATGTAGAGTGATTCTATTATTTTTAGGGTATATTTGTAGTTGTAGCACTAGTGTGGTGTGAGTGTAATCAACTAACTCAAATTAATTGAGTTAAAATCATTTTAACTAATTCTAACTGAGTGATGAGCTAGTGAGAGGACAAGTGAATCAAATTAGATTTAATTCAGAAGTAGTGATCTATCAAGTAACACTATTAATAGCTGCATTCATGCCAATTTTGATGACGACCCAATTGAGACAGAGGTTAAATGGAAGTAAACTATCAGTTGTATTATTAGCAAATTTCCTGGGTGCAATTTTAAATTTAGAGGAAGGCTCCATAGGGATTGTGAAATCAAGAAATGTTGATTATCTTATTTAAAATGGATTAATTTCTTATGGATTGGGTGAGCAAGGCTGGACTTAGAAGAGGCTGAGAATTGCTAGTTAGCTTTGAGCAGGATCAGAGTGAAACAATCAGGAGAGTGTGGTATTTTCTCAATGTGAGAAAGCATTATATTGTTTCATGATGCTTTGACTATGTACAATATATGATAGAGGGGTTTTGAGCAAGTGCTTTCCCCAGATATATTTTTTTTTGCATGATTGATAATTTTATTTCTCTTACTTGCATGTGATTGAGAGATCATGTTTTATATTCCACAAATATAATAGAAGGATTAAATATATTGTTTTATTACATTAAATGATCATATTGAATCCATTGGTATAGAGTAATTTCTACATGGTATTAGAGCACCATGAATCATGATAGTGGAGAATAAATCGAGTTTTTGTTGAAAATTATTCAAATTTACAGATACTTTCTTTGGAGCTAAAAGAGAATCACGATGTATTTCAAGGGCTTGAGACTCGAATATGCACTCAAGGGTAGTTCAAATTATATTACATGGAAGGACTAGATGGAGGCAGTGTTGGAGGACAACGGGTTGAAGGAATTCACATATACTGATATTTCCAAGCCCGCAGTAGTAGATGCCCAACTTCTTGATGCATGGTTGAGTAAGGTAGCAAAGGCGAGAAGGATATTGTTAGAGTGAGTTTGATATCATATTGTCTCGAGTCTCCATGAAAAGGCGACTCCATATGATATGTGAAAAGCCTTGACAGGTTTGTTTCAGAATAGCAATTACCAAAGGAAGTTGGCACTGAAGGACAAGCTTAGAAAGATCAAGAAGGAGGAGGGTGAGATAGTACCAACATACTTGGAAAAGTTCACTCAATGTCAAGATGAGCTTGAAATTTTTGGTGTGACCGTAATCGATGATGACTTGGTGATCCTACCACTTCTAGGCCTTCCCAAGAGCTTGCATAGTTACCAGGACTTTGTGAATGGGAGGGAGAAGTTACCAGACTGGGAGTGTTTGTGGTCCGACTAGATAATAGAAGAGATAAGGTAGAGCAATAGAGACAGGACCTCCAACACCAACAAAGAATAATATTGCGCATTAGTGGGAAAAAAAAAAGGCAAAGGGAAAGAAATCCCAAGGCGAAGAGGGAAAGAGATACTTGTACAACATCAGATGTTTTCATTGTCACGAGCATGGGCACTATTCTTCGAATTGTCCACAGAAGAAGGAAAGCAAGAAGGAGCCTGCAGTTGCAATGGGTGAATCATTCACTTCAAAGTTTGTGCTTGATTTTACTCTCATTACATGCATGACTAGCATTGTAATGGGATGCATGTGGTATCTAGACAGTGGTGCCTCGTCACATGTGATGGGGAATAGAGATCTCTTCAATGAATTGGAGGAGAAGGACCTCCAACAGAACATAGAGTTTGGAGATGACATGAGGTATAGCACGGTCGGCATAAGTACAGTTACCTTTTCGAGGGAGTCTAACTCCCCTCTCAGACTAGCATATGTTTTGCATGTTCCAGGCCTAATGAAGAATCTTATCTCTGTAGCAGTATTAACAGACTATGGTTATGAGGAAATGTTTAGAAAAGGAAAAGTTTTTCTTAAACACATAGAAACAAGACACATGAAGCAGATTGGTTTAAGAGTCAAGAACTTGCATGCACTCGAGGTTGAGTATGAATGCAAATATTTGAGGAGAAAGTAAGTGGTTAATGACTTGGTGGTTGAGAGGGAGAAATTATCTCTTGACATGCAGCCTCAGAAGCAGTCTTAGAAGGTTTTGGAGTAGCCACAATTGGAGAAGCAGAGAGGAGACTAAATAGAAGAGTACACTCAAGAAAATACCTCTAGGAGGGGGAAATTTCGAGCCTGAAAGGTAGAGGGAGTACATGTAGCAATACCTCCACCTGTGAGGTGGGGCAATGTGAAAAATTAATGCCAAGAAGAAATTTGGGCAAGGTCCATTGAGATTGTGTGTCTCATGGATCAAACCTGGATTGAATGAGCCCATAGTACAATAGTAGCGGGAGGGATCGAGTAGATTGATGTACTCATATGTCAGGAAAGACAAAAATTAGAGTGACATATGTCAGATACTGGAGCATGTTGGGTGTCATTTTTATACTCATTTTCTACATTTTATTCCCTCATTTATGCCTTTTTGACCTTCAACCTGGGGGCTGTACTTACCTTTTTCCTTTCCTTTACCTTGAAACAACATAACTCTACCTTGTTTTATTACTTCAGTATTCTTGTTAATTATTACAATGTATTGTTCCTTTTGTGTCTAACTGAGATGAACATTGGGAGAAGTCCTTTGGTCTTTTTTTATTCTTTCAGATACTATTTTAGGCACAGGGACCTGGGACATACAGGTGCACACAACCAATCAAAAGCATGTTGTTATAGTGTGATGTTACACAGTTTTGCTACTACACGCAGCGTCACTTTGACTGTCACACCTTTTGTTGTTACATCATGATGTTGTTAGAGATCTGCTGCTACAGTTACGCTGCTGTTTGTGTATTTTTAGATACCGGATGCTCATCTGTCTTTGAAATCTGCTATGGTACAACTGTCATAATCCAACGACAACTATAGGATTTATCATGTACTGTTATTTATAATAACAACTTAAGGTAGTTTTGATTGAAATCAATGCTTTACCATTCAGGATTTTCATTAAGGGAATCAGTTGTAACTATATTTACTTTATTTCGATCAGCATGAGAGTAAGGAGATTCTCAAGAATGATTTGTTCCTCATTTTTTCGAAATGTAATTATTATATAAACACTGTAACCTTCAAGGTCACGGGGTTAGCACGGAACAATATCACCATTTTGACCCTGTAATTTTTTTATCAACATAATACAGAATATCGTGTTATTGTTGTTACATGTGTTGACTGATCTAATTCTCATTTAGTTCTTAATTATTCCTGCACCTTGCTAGGGAGGAAGGGCGCTCCTCTTTAGCAGGGATTGAAGTCGTAATATATTTGTATTATATTATATGATTTTTCATATTCATGGAATGCCATTTTTGTTGTGTCATTTATAAGTAGATCTGTTTCAATTTAAGGTATTTATCATATTGCTACACAAATCCAATTAGAGGTACTAGCTGGTGTATTTAGTGGGTGGCGTGCTAGATACTAGTTTATTTGAAGTGTGGTTACATTCCTGTAGATCCTTTTTATTCCAACATGAGTGTTAATTTTAGAAATTGGTTCAGCAACGATTTCTCCTTATTTTATTTTTGCTTCTGGTATGATGTATCGGCACAGACAGTGCAACTACCATTGAAATAAATGATGTTCCTAGTCGATAATTGATGTGTATTGTTAGCTCGAGGGGTCTTGACCCAGGTTCAAAGGTTCAAGGTTTTCCAACAAACCCCTATACTACTGGCCCTTTCGGCAGTGACCTACTTGCACAGGCCAAAGTTTCACCCGAAGTAGTATGGGTGGGTGCTGGAACCATGTTTTTGCACCTTGGGAGAGGGTAGGCAAGTCAAGCCAAGCTACGTTCAGTCTTGTAGAAACCCCATCTGATATTACAAAGCCTAGATCTATATATTCCTTTCGTATCCATGTGCTTAATGGCAATGATACTCACAGTAATCAACAGATCATGAACTTATATAAAGATAACACAACTATTCCAGATATTCTTGCAGAAAATATAACAGAATAGTCCCAGATCATAGCATAAACAAGTAACACAAATATATTTGCAGCTCAAATAAATAGCACATCAACATAAATTAATCAACCAAGCATCACAGAGTCATTCAAACAACTTTATATATCCAACAATACTTCCGCATTCATTAATCCTTTAGATCCACTTACAATACCCAAATCCCAACCTGCACACACAGCAGTAGGGTCTGCACACAGCAGGACGGGGAATCTCCGTGCACACAGTAGCAGGAGTCCTTCCCCAACAACCCTAACCAGATCTATCAATTAGCACTTATCATCAATCTCTTATCATTCTTAATCTGTCCTATCGCTCAAAAAGGTTCAACTACTTATACTATTTTAGCCTATGCATCCAATGGTCCGCAAACTATGGTTTGCGGACTCTTGGTCTACCCTTGACCCATTTACAATGCTTTAGGGGCTTTGACCCACCCAAAAACCCCTACGTTAGGCTAAATATAATAAAAAATTTACAAAATGGAACGGTTTTGCAGCTTGCAAGAGACCCTGTTCCAATAGTCCCACAACACAATCTTGTGACTCGTCCCGAGTCACTGCGATGGTAGGCTCTCCACCTGCGCGTGTAGTGCAGTGAGGGTGGCGATTAGTGGAGGCAACACATTTTGACTCTTGTCCTTGATGCTCTGTGTTAGATCCACAAGCTTTTGGGATGTTGGCCCTTCGGTTGCCATAGTGACGTTTTCCAATGTCTGCTTTAGTTGCATGACCCCACCATCTGCATCTTGTGAGAGTTGGAGGGTTGTTGGAACGAGGTCTCCTAACAAGCTACAAAACTGGTCCATTTTGATTACTTTTGATTATATTTAGTATACCACAGGGGTTTTAGGGTGGGTCAAAGCCCCGAATTCATTGTAATGGGTCAAATGGTAAAACTAGGGGTTCGAAAACCATGGGTTGCGGACCATAGGAAATTCAGAGCTAGATTGTTATAAATAGAGATGTATTTTGTATCGAAAAGGATAGGAATTGATGAGCTATTGATGTGATCTGTTGTTTAGGCTATCTGTTTGGGTTTTGTGGAACAAACTCCTGCTGGCTATGTGCGCGGAGATTCTAGTCCAGCTGTGTGCGAACCTTGCTGCTGTGTGCACAGGTTGGGAAGGGAATTGGAAGGAAAGATTGATGAATGAATGAATGGGAAGGATTATTAGAGATCTGAATCTATGAGTACAGTTGTATGAATTGCTGATGATTGTTGTATTATGCATTTTTTGTCTTTCCGCTACGAAGATCTGTGTACTGAATGCTTGGATCTAGATCTATTCAGCTCTGTTTATATAATACTATGTTGATGTTATAGAAAGCATATAATTATAGATCTAGTGCACGTGGATGCAAATAGATACATACTTAACCTCGCGAAGAACAAGGTAATCTGGGAATTATAGAAACAAGATGCAGCTCTTCTTGCCTTACCCTTCCTTTCTCAGGGTGCGGAAACTTGGTTCCAGCACCCATCCATACTACTTCGGGTGAGACTGTGACCTGCAAAAGCAGGTCACTGCCGAAAGGGCCAGTAGTATAGGGGTTTGTTGGCTAACCTTGCACACCGAACCTGGGTTAGGACCCCTAGAGGAAACAAATGGTTTCGTTGCCGGGACTGGAAGGAGGTTGAGAAAGGGATCAGGTACTGACAAGAAAATACTGAAGAAGGGAACCATGGCGATGTGCTTGAAGTTACCTACCTTATAGGGCACGATTGATGAATACATGGAGCGGTTTTGGTTTGTGATAGAGTCGGTATGGGTTGCGCAAGGCGTGGTGGGTGATACTATGAGAAAATCACAGCTATCCGTAGCCCTTGAGGGAAGAGATTTAGACTAGTATATGGGGTACGTATCACAAAATAAGGACGCAACTATCCAGAACATCAAGGATGCCCTGAGACAGTAGTTCTGAAACCCTAAGTCCTACTCTCAAGTCGTAGCAAAACTAAAATATTTCAAGCAAGGTGTTACACCATTTTTTGGTCATCTAACCTATTATTAATAGATGAACCCAAGTACACCATGTAAGACCAGTTTTACCCTAAGTAAAATTGCTTTCACCCCAAGAAATAACTTATTCATTCATATTTCCCGGTCATATTTAACCCAAAACAAGGAAATTAATTAAATAAATCCTTATTTATTTAATTATTTCCTAAGAATAAGTTATTTAAATCATTATTTAAATAATATTCTTAGTTAAATTTGACTAAATCACATATAAATAATTAAATAAGCCATTATTTATTTAATTATATTCCCATCATTTCCCTAAAATAATAAATAAATCATTTATTTATTTGTTATTTATAAATAAAGGAATTGACCCAAGTCAAAAATCCTTTTCCCTCCAACAAATATAATAAAATATTCCTAAAGGGTGAATCTAGAATTCGATTAATAATATTTTATTCATGCACTGAGTTCTAGAACGCCCCAATATTTTGTTATAAATAGAAGGGTTTTCCCCATTCATTAGTCACCTCCATTGCATTAGATCACTCTAGATCTATACTAGGTCACATTCTCCATTTTTTCCTTGTGAGCTCCCATTGAGTTCTATGTTTGTTTGGGTTTTCTACAATAACAAGAGAGAGGAATTTTAGATCTGAAGCGCTGAGGACTTTCAAGAACCCATCCCATTGAGGAGAACCGAAAATCACCTTTCTTGTTTTCCTCTCAGGTGCCCCCTTTTAATATAATATAAAAATTCTTTCAAATACATTGTTCTTGTCTTGTCTATTGGATGCATGGAGCCACATTTTACTTTATCTGCTTAATGTCTTTTATGCTTAGATCTGGATTTGTGCAGCATTATTTGGATCACCTAATTGCAGATCTAAAGATATTTGGCAACCATAATCGATGTTAGGGCTATTTGTTATGCATAGCTAAAGTGATCTTTTATGATGAAATATTCATACTAACAATTGGCGACTCCACACGGGTTTTTTTTGTGACCCCTGTTGTTTTATATATTCCTGCATATCCAGCCGTTTCAGAACCTAGGGTTTCTCTTCAATTTTCTATTTTTCCTATTTTTATGGTTCTTTTCACCTCTAAAACCCTCAAACATTAAAAATTTTAACTTCTGTGTGTTTCTGGCCCTATTGCGCAGGTGACAGACATCAGCCACAGCTGAGACGACAACTTTTTCTGAAATCTGCCGCCGAGAGACCCGGATCTGCAGGTCGCACTTATTGGCCCAAAAACTGCGACTTGGCCTTGAGGTCGCACTTTTCTGCCCCAAACCTGCGACCTGGACTGAAAACAGTTCAGAACCTGCGACTTGCACTTTTTTCTGCAATTTTCTAGCACTTTTTCTGGGTTTGTCTGAAGCTTCTGTCAAGGTTTTTCAGCCTCTGTCTCTGCCCGTTTCGACCTGTTTCTGATCTGTTTCACTCAACTAAGTGGGAATATTTCCCCTTAGGGCTCTAGTACCCTCTACTTTTTGTGGGATAATTTTTGATGTTTCAGAAGTCTGAATTTCCAGAGTTTCAGCCTTATTTCTTTCAGATCTGATACCTCCTTTTCAGATCCCTTTAGATCAGCTCTTCTCCCTTTCAAATCACCTCATATAGTTTTGTTTAGGTTCATTTCTAGGGCCGACTCCTTGTCCCTTCTATTTTTAGCTGATCCCCTCATTTTTAGCAAAAACCTTGCCTCTGCCTCTTTGCTGTTCTCTGCACCTCTTTTTACCAGATTTCTCCTTTAGATCCCCATCCCTCCCAACCTTAGATCTATTGGCTTCTTTTTCGCGTGCTTTTCTTAGTTTTTTCCCTCTTATAGACTAGTTTTGAGATACCCGCCTTCTTGGGTTAGATTGATGCATTATTAGCCGTTAATTTTCTGTTCTTTCAGTGTTATTTACTGCAGATTTATTTTCAGTTACACAACACACTTTTTATTTTACTCTCAAAATTTCTGGGTTTAAACAAATTAAAATTAACGCACGCCACACACTGACCCTAAGCAAAGAAGAGCCTAGTTATCACTGCCTGGCAAAGACTTTAAAATCAATTGTCACTGCACCTCTCTACCCTTGACCTCACTTGATTTTGTCCCTCCCTACCCTTGTCGGTTTTTCTTCTTCCCATCATCATTGCGCCCCCAAGGTGTTTCTCCCAGAGACTTCTTGGTCTTCACCCTCAGTTTTCGGTTGGTCGACTTCCTCTTTCCCATTGTCCTCGAGTAATTCCTCCCCCGAGTTCGCACTACGACTCTTCTTCTGATTGTTCGGGTTCTCCCCCTACTCCTGGTTCTTCCCCTGTTACCTTCACCATGTCTAGTTTAAGGCCTAGTGCCAGCGGCAACCCCAGTTCTACTGCTGGGTCCATTTCCAGCGGAACCACTACGGGACCTACCTCGACTGCCCCATTGCTCCCTTATATGGCCGACCTTAGTCTCCCTGACTTCAATCAGCTGATCAATGATCCTATCCGCCACGATGTTAGTTGGCCTGCTATGCCAACCAAGCTCCCCTCCGACATTCCCAAGTTTGAATGCCTTGCTAGTGAAGATCCCTCCAACCATATCCGATCTTTCCATATGTGTTGTTCATCTAGTTCCATTACTGATGACTCCATTCATCTTAGATTGTTCCAACGCACGCTTACCAGCGAAGCTTTTAAATGGTATTTTGAATAGGCCACCTCCTCCCATACGACTTTTGCGACCATTGCCCAAGCCTTTTTATCTTATTTCCAACTCCCTCTCTGATACGACACTGGTACTGAACTTTTAACTTCTTTCCGTCAATCCTCTTCGACTCGCCTTTCTGCTCATGTCCAGGAATGGCGGCGAAGAACAAGCTTATGTCGCACTCCTCCCTTTGAAGATAAGGTTTATATGGACCAGTTCCTTCGTTCTCTCTTACCTCCCATTTCCCTCAAACTGAAGAAGCCGCCCTCCAAATAGCCTTGAAATATGACCTTATTTACATTCAATCTTGTTATGTTTATACCATCCTTCCTGACCTCCCCAAGCTCGGTGGCTCCAATGCCTCGGGGGCATCTCATTCTACCGACAGTATCGTTGGAGCTTTGTCACATACCTCTGCCCAACCTCTTCAGGGCTATGGTATCCCTCCAAGAGGGGCCAGCCCCTCCAGCACTTTTCCCCCTCTAGGTAGCATGTATCCAGGATACGGCATGCCTCCTCCTTTTGCCCACACTCCTTCTTACCTCAATGTTGCCCATCCTACCCCTTATCCGTACCCCCAGCCTGGTGTCCCAGCTCCTCCAGCATTTGGACCTCCCACTCCCTTTCCTTCTCCACCCCCACAACTGCACTTACTACCCCTTCCAGGGCAAGTATTTATGCAGCAGGGGGCAACTAATCTTCGTCCTTGTCAAAGAAAGTGGAGAGGAAATCAACCCACTTCTGGTAATCGTAGATCCAATCCTTCAAGTCTTAACTCTACCACTACCAACCAGCCACAGGGCTCTCAGCCCAAGCGGGACCGGCTGCTTCGCACCAATAAGACCTGTTCGTGTTGCGGTGTTTTTGGTCATTACACTCACGATTGTCCCTTATTACCACAAATGCGGAAAATGTGGGAGTCTCAGGCCACTGTGCGGGGATAACACTCCTCCCCTACTGTCCCTCCCAATACGGCTACTTCTCAACATGTTGTGTTTACTGATCCTTTCCATCAACAAGGATTCATGGCCACTCAACCACCTCATGCCCCGATAACCACGCAACCTTCCCCTTCTGGTTCCTCCGATTACTAGATTCTCATGATGGTCGCTGACCAACCTCTCACTGTTGACCTTAACCTTCAAACTCAGTCTCTTCAGTACTCCACACCTCCCGTTCCGTCTGTCTCCAAGTCCCCATCCTCAGGTCCTACAGAGCCTCTGTCGACACCCAATGGTCCCTTGCAAATCCCTCTGCCCAAAGCTGAGGTTAATACCAAGATTCCTAAGGGCCCATTACACCGAAATGATGCCTCTAGCTGGGTTGCCCATTCATATAGCATAATAGATGATCTGGTGCAACCTCTTGCTGCCATTTCAACACTGGAACTCCTCTAGTCGTGTCCTTCCAAAAAGAAGGCTCTACTATCTACCTTGGACGTTGTAGATCCTGCCGATAACCAATTGATTGTTTTCGATGCCCGTCAGTCAGAACATCCCCCCCCTACCTGCTTCTGTTGCTTTCCAAATCCCAGTCAAAATCCAAAATGCCAACGTTGCTCGGTGTATCATTGATGAGGGGGCATCTACCTGTGTGATGTTCGCTTCAGTTTGGAAACGACTTGGATCTCTTGAGCTTTTTCCTTCCATAATCACCCTTCGTGCGTGGGATGGCCATGCCTCCCAGCCCATTGGCCTATTCCGTAACTGTCCTATCACCCTTGTGGGTAAGACTATTTGTGTCGACATTGAAGTTATCGACGCTCCTCTTGACTACAACATTCTTTTGGGGCGTAGTTACACCTACGCCATGTCTGTCGTCCCATCCGTAGTTCACCGCAAGATGTTTTTCCCTCATAATGGCAAGATTGTCACCATTGATTTGTTGACTTACCATGAACCAAAATCTCAGACCACCCCTGAGTCCACCATCTCTACTGTCACCAATAAGCAAACTATTGATTCTTTGACCAGTGTTTCCCTTGGTGTCTACAAAGATTCCTCCTTTCTTGGAACTTTTCTAGGTCCTCCCCCTCCTCCTATCTCTGACCCCAGCTTAGTGAATGTTTGCATGATGTACTCGTCTCATGCTGACCTTCCACAACCTACTTCGGCTAGTCAGCAACCTCAATCTCGCCCACTGCAACCTGCTCCTAGTCCTTCGCTTCAGTCGACCAACCCTCTCCCACCTGGACCTTCCCATCACCCTCACACTCGGGAACCTCCCTACCCTCCTAAGTCGGTTCCCTCAGGTCTCCACCATATGGGAGCCGTCCCTCCTGGCCATTACCCCGTTGGTCAGATACCTTTCCTTGGTCCCCCCCCCCAAGATTTTATTCGTTTCCCGTCATGGCCACCCTTTCCCTCCCTAATTTAACCTTGGGAATACCAGTATGGTATCTTACTCCTCCAGTTGAGACCCCACCAGGCCACCCCAAACCATACATTGTTGTGACACCCGTGCAATCGATTCCCTTCGCTCCTTCCACCGCTATAGTGCCCCTAGCCCCTCCACAGGACCCTCCTCATGTTGTGACAGCTACAGGCAAGAAAATAAAAACTCGCAAGGGGGCATCCAAGGACAAGGCCAACGCACTTGACCCTACCCCTTCCCCACCCACCAAGCCTTGTGCTTTGTGTGATGGTACCGGTCATGCCACCCATACTTTTCCTGAGTTGCCTCGCATCCAACCCATGGTTAAAGTCACGCTCCCTAAATCTACGGTCCCTGAAACCTTTGTTTCTTCCTCATCCGCAGCCAAGCACCCAAAGACTCTTTGCACCAACAAACCCTGTGCTTTGTGTGGTGTCCATGGCCATTATTCTCATCATTTTCCTCACTTCACGCATTACTGAGCCTCTTTAGAGGTCATTCGTGAGTACGAAGTTGAACAAAATCAATCCGCCTCTCCCATCCTTGCTCAATATGCGTCAGGTCTACTCGAGGATCACCCTGCTACCATTGACATTCCTCCCCCTGATGTTGAGATGTCAGAACCTGCTGCCCCCCTCCTATACCTATCCTCATCTGCATGACCCTCGGAGTACATTCCCTCTGAATCCACTCCATCTGTGTTGCTTGATTCTCCTTCAACAACATTCTTGGGCTCTTCATGCTTTGACCATCTTTTAAACTGTTCTTCTGTCATTCCCCGCGATGACCTGTATATGCGCCTCTCTTCCCATACTGATGATTTAGGTAGCTTTGCAGCGTCATGTGGTTTCCTTGACCTTTCCATTTCCTTCCATAATCTAGATCATACCATCTGTATCTATTATGTCCTTCGCAGCATGAGTTCCCGCTCTTCATTCCATAGTTCTCATTCATCTCTCTCTAGTCAATCTATGCATCCTAGAATTCCCACCCGGACTGCTCCCTCCTGTAGTTGTAAGTGGATGTCTACCCTGTACTCACACTGCCATCCTTATTCTCCTCCCCCCCATTTCTTGTATTGTGACACTATTCCACTGGCCCTCTCATCCACACATTATCTTGGCTATGCCGATGGGGCAAGTCGCTATTCCCGGAATCTCGACTCGGCCGCATGGGCCATTTTTACCCCCTTGCATACCTTGGTTCTTGCAAATGGGGTCTGCATTGGTAATTCCACCAATAATCAGGCCGAATATGATGCAGTATGTGGTCTCTTAGCTGATGCCCTCTCTCATCACATCCTCCATCTGCACATGCATTTAGATTCCCTGCTTCTTGTCTTACAACTTAATGGTGTCTATACTGTGCATAACCCTATCCTATTTAGACAATATTTATGAGTGAAACTTTTGTTACGTGAATTTAGATTTATTACTTTCAACCATATACCTATAAGTCAAAATCACTACGTAGATCAAATCACAAATCATGCTCTAGACTGGCATTTATCACACACAAGACAATAACATTTAACACCATAAAAAAATGCATATAAATCATATATATCATATAACATGTGTTTTTAGAGTCCATTTACTCTGAAACATATGACATGCCCATAGCATGTTACAAAAAACAAAACTACAAAAATGGGTGGTACCACTTGCCCCTACATCGACACTGGGGGGCACTACCTGCCCTATATCTAATCACTCTCTAGAGGATCCCGAGCCAACATCTCTACTCCCGCAGCTCATAGATCACGCACAGTCTGACCGACCATCGCCATGTGTCGCATGATACCTCACCATTTCGAGGGTAGCTCAATACATAACTCTATGTACTGGTCGTCTAAATCCTTCCAACCATGCTTCGACACACCGGTCAGCATCCCCTCACATCTACGATGGATGTCCTCCAACAGAGTGGCCATATCCTTGTTATGTGCCTTCCTCGATCCAATTGCACCTGTATCTCCAGCTGTTGCAGTTCATGCCATATATCCGGCCGGTTTTACCGGAGCTATATCTGCATTCCAAAAAAGTAGAATGATTAGTACCATCAATAATATTCACAATATTTACAATGCACATAACAGATTAGTTGCTTATCACTTACCATCGGGCCCCCACACTCAACTAGGCGAAAGCGACAAGTCCGGATCTCCCCAATAACTCATCCCACTATAGGGATAGTCGTCTATGTATAATGGCATCTGATCCCAATGGGTGAAGAACTCTGGTCGGAACACCCATCCGACCGCCCCTCCCCCTCCTCTACACAGTAATCGTCCCCACCGATGCATCCGCGGCTTTCTCGGCCCGCCATCAGGTAACTGTACACGAGGTCGTAAGGTCGGGATCTTCTCAAAGAAGAAAGAGAACAATACCGTCCCATAGGCACAATCATGATTCACTTGCCGCTTACATAGCGACAGCTGTCGTTTCACCGATACCAACATCATCTGGGCCCACCCATAGTAGGTCCCACTTAGCACACTCTCTACGATCATCATTTTCCCTCCAGTGATGTGATGGAACGCCTGGCTTCCCAAGATCCGCAACACTACTGTGGCCACTTCCCGGGTCTCCAACCTCTCTAGATCCCCAATGGATATCTGATTCCCTTTGAATCGGACACCTAGTCGACAATGTCGATCAACAAACTCCATAATGTTACGCCCCCATGGTAACACTTGCTACGTATTTCCCACCATCCCTAATGGTGGGAGACCAGTCAAGAAATAGAGATCCTGGACTGTCAGCTCAATCCTGTGCCCCTGCACTATAAATGCCTCATGATCTGGATCCCAATAACTGATAATTCGGGCCAACAAGGGCTCCCCAGCCCTCATCAAAGGGTTCTCCAAAAATTTCAGAACCCCAAACCTAGCCAGTGCACAATGGACACCCTGATCCGCTTGGATTTCCATCTGTAATGTACCTAGGTCTCTCTCTCTCCACTTGATCTGTATATCTGCCATATCTGCACAAAACCATCATCTTTGTCAGTCTACAAATCAGAAAAACTGCATTAACTCACATCCAAACTGAATCTCAGCCCATAACAGTACTGAACCTACCTTCATCTAACAAGTCACACTTTTTGACCAAATCCTAGGCCAGGTCACACTTTTCAGGCCCAAACCTGCGTCCCAGGTCACAGCTTTTGCCCCAAAAAGTGCGACTCAACCGTAATGATGAAATAGGAGCAGCTACTAAGATTTAAGACCCTAATCTGAACTTTGAATCCATCAAAATCAAAGAGTAGGATTAGGCCTCTTACTTGCAACTGACGGATCACGATTCCAACGATCGGTTTGTCTGCTACGATTGTCGCAAGATTTAGGGCCTTCTCTCCTCTTCACATTCACCATAGCTACACAAGCAAATGAATGACTTTGGAGGGAAAATGCCTTATTAGAAAAGAAACCCCTGTTTTTTTCTTTCGCCCGATACGACCAAACCGTAGCCCCGATTGACACATCGTCTGCACCGTTGGAAAGCTCTCACCGAGCACGCAAATGGGTATCTATTAGTTTTTCATTTTTTAACACTTCACCAGGACACATTTTTTCCACGAAGAGTCCCTTCATCTCTCCTTCCAATTGAAATTCTTCACTTACAACGCTTGTACTTGGGGCACCACTTTACCTCTTTACTTGGCCTTGTTCGTGTAGATTTTCTTCATGAGACACCCTCTTGTACTCATGTTTTTATGGTTCCCCATTGGACCTTTTCTGTGTGGCATCACCATCGAGTCACCCTTGTTTAGAGCATCCGAGTTGAGTCATCATCCGTCATGGAGTCTATCTCGAGCCCCTTTATATCCCAATATAGTCCTCCATCCTTCATCACTTGGTCCCTCTCTCATGTTTCACATTATGGCCTTCAGTACCATCATCCCCTATCCTCCCTGATATTGTGTTAGTTGCTGCCAAGCCATTCATGCCCCTTATGCTCTAACAAGGGAAGTCGTCCATCCGCTACTCAGTATCCCTCATTTCATTATCATCATTAGTGTCTGTCTGTTAGTTGCTCTACTATTCTCTCCCATGCCTTAGTTGGGGTTCCCTTATTACCTCACCTATGGCGGACCTACTTCTGTCAATATTAGCTCATTTACTCCAGGAGTCAGGTCTGGGGGAAAGTGTACCTTGGTTCGAGCTCTTTCCAGCATGATCGTGATCTATACACTTGATGGTCCATTGATACAACAGTAGCTATTAGTGATTCCCGGGTGTGTGTGAGATGTCTCAACCCTCATGAGGGGGTGGCCCTACAGGTAGCCCCCCACATGCCCGGATGACTTCTTCATTTCATCCTTTGATGTAACTCCTCTCATTTGATGATATTGGCCTCAGCCGCTTGCAGTGCCTCTTCGATTTTCATGTATCAGTAAGATTTTTTGAGCCCTTTCCCGTGTGTAGGGGGCATTTGGGTGTATTTGTATCTCATGTATTAAACTATTATTGTATAAGTCCTGACGGTTATTCCAGGCACAAGATGTATGTGGGATTCATCATTCTATTTTTCTGGCCCCTATTTACGCCAACATATTCTTCATGGTTCGGTTCCTTGTTTACTGGACTTCCTATTCTTTGTACTTTGTCTCGACGGGCATAGGTATGCCTCCCCCGTCGCCTTTAGAACAAGTAGCCCTTCATAAAATAGAGACTTGTTGCACCTGTAAGTCTCATCTCCTCAGGGTCTAGTCCTTTAGCATATTAGACGACCTTACATTCCTCTCTCTCACTTCCCTCTTACTGTCTAGTGATTGAGTTCTTACAACATACTTCAGTCAAACGATTTGCTCCGAACACTCGTACGTTGGGGGGAAATCTGTTACACCATTTTTTGGTCATCTAACCTATTATTATTAGATGAACCCAAGTACTCCATGTAAGACCAATTTTACCCTAAGTAAAATTGCTTTCACCGTGTGAAATAACTTATTCATTCATATTTCCCGGTCATATTTAACCCAAAACAAGGAAATTAATTAAATAAATCCTTATTTATTTAATTATTTCCTAAGAATAAGTTATTTAAATCTTTATTTAAATAATATTCTTAGTTAAATTTGACTAAATCACATATAAATAATTAAATAAACTATTATTTATTTAATTATATTCCCATCATTTCCCTAAAATAATAAATAAATCATTTATTTATTTGTTATTTATAAATAAAGGAATTGACCCAAGTCAAAAATCCTTTTCCCTCCAACAAATATAATAAAATATTCCTAAAGGGTGATTCTAGAATTCGATTAATAATATTTTATTCATGCACCGAGTTCTAGAACACCCTAATATTTTGTTATAAATAGAAGGGTTTTCCCCATTCATTAGTCACCTCCATTGCATTAGATCACTCTAGATCTATACTAGGTCACATTCTCCATTTTTGCCTTGTGAGCTCCCATTGAGTTCTATGTTTGTTTGGGTTTTCTACAATAACAAGAGAGAGGAATTTTAGATCTGAAGCACTGAGGACTTTCAAGAACCCATCCCATTGAGGAGAACCGGAAAACACCTTTCTTGTTTTTCTCTCAGGTGCCCCCTTTTAATATAATATAAAAATTCTTTCAAATACATTGTTCTTGTCTTTTCTATTGGATGCATGGAGCCACATTTTACTTTATCTGCTTAATGTCTTTTATGCTTAGATCTGGATTTGTGCAACATTATTTGGATCACCTAATTGCAGATTTAAAGATATTTGGCAGCCATAATCGATGTTAGGGCTATTTGTTATGCGTAGCTAAAGTGATCTTTTACGACGAAAGATTCATACTAACACAAGGGGAAACTGAGTCTGTATGGGAAGCATACCAACGCCTAAAAAAAGCTATCAGAGAAGGAGGATTTCAGTATGATGACAGACAACTTACAGAGTTGTTTATCGCCATGCTACTCCCTCATCTACGCATACCTATGGATCACCAGACTTTTGACTTGCAAGACGAGGCTCTAGAAGCTTCTATGAAATTAGAAGATATGCCTCAAAAGGGGGCTACATTAGACGTATAGTAGATCCAGGAGCAAATTGAGGCTATGCACTAGGAAATTCAAAATCTACGACAAGAGAAAGGAAGAGGGGCTGGCATGGAATAAGGTCACGCAACGAGCCACTGAGGACCAGGAGCATGTAGCCCGGAACAGTGGGGCTCAAGGGGACCTATGCTCTAGCACGAGGGAAGCTGCGCAGCTGGGTGGCGTAAGGTCAACCAAGGGTCTTGTCCGAGCACCCCCGTTTTTGCATTAGAACGACGCTGGTGCCGACATTGCCGGTTAGTTGGCCATGAGGAGAAATACTACTGAATCCATAATGAAGCAACGAACGAGGATCCTACCTCACCAAGAACCCCCTTAGGTAGGGATGACTCCCCCCTGGGAGAAGGGACAAGAGACAAAGCGCAAGCGCAGGTCAAGGTCGAGGCCAATCAATCTGCTATAACTGTGGAGACGCGAGGAATTTTGCGAAGGATTGCCTGCACGCCTTATGATAGTCCTGCAGGTATTTTTTAGATAGTTGGGCCACATGCTGGAAGACTACCCAACCCTAAAATCAAAGGTTTGGGGAAAGCAACTTCCATCTACGTAGAAGGTGCGAAGGTCTAGATTGAACTGAGGGGTCAGGATGCAAAGCTAAATGTAGTAATGCGCAGTGGATTGGTGACTAGGGGGGCTAAGGAGAAGGATGAAGCTGATACACTGATCCACAAGGCAGTTAGCAACCAAGAAGGAATAGACCTGCGCAAAGCAAGGGAAACATTTATGGACGCCCGAAAGGACTTCCTTGAAACTAAAGTTTCGCCATCCACATACCTGGGAGACGTAGAAGTAACTAAGGAGGTTAAACCCTTCTTACAAGCATGCACAAGGCTACTACACAACCCCCGGGTAGTACGAAACCTGCAGGCTTTACTAGAAAGCTGCGCAATACATGATACTAGGTCAACCGACATCAAGGATGTGCATACGTTACACGAATGTCAGAGATGCACTAGTAGGGAAATGCGGCTGACAGTCCAGATCAGCGGCTATAAAATGGATTAGGTTATCTTATACCTCAGATCGGAGGCCAATATACTACGTAATCACACTTGGAAATGCATGGGAGAACCCAAGATGGAGCGATCCACCATCCAGCTTCGAATGGAAAATCATCAAAAAATCATCCCTCTAGGTCGACTCCCGAGTGTCGTGGTTGATATAATAGGAGAAAGGATCCTAGCCGACTTTGAGGTGATAGAAATTTTGATATATGCAGATCCCTACCCTGTGCTCCTTGGGCTGGACTGGGCTATGGACATGGGGGGCATCATCAACCTCAAAAATCATAGCATGATATTTGAAAGCTAGGGCAGACGAGTCATTGTACCACTGGACCCGGTAGAAGGCAAATATTATGTAGAACCTATACCTAAGGGAGGGGATGATATCTATAAATTGACAATATGATATAGGGAAAACCTCACCCAGGACAATGTACCATTCTACGAGGAAGATATTGAGGATCCCAATAAGGATCTAGAAGCTTGGCAGACCCGGCTAGGAAAAGCTTCTATGTTGCGTTGTCTTTGTATCACTAAGGAATCTCTCTTTATGGCCCCAGAGGAAAGGATGGGAGTAGAACTAGGACCCACCCCGAGATAAGGACAGGTCGACCCCCGAGTAAGCAACAGGTTCCCTATAAAACTTGTTGGTTCCACAAGTAGCGGCCCCATGTCTCAAGCCACTTTTATGATGGTGACGCAACCAAGGGTCAGGCAGTTGATGCTGACGTCATCCCCCCTTAAAACCTTAGTAGAAGAGATGATAAAAGTCCCTTGGTCTTGGGCCAAGAGTTACTTAGGAAGCAAGCTTGTGTTGGGGGAAGTCAGGCACTGTCACAAATTGGCAACCTTAGCGTGACTAGTACGCCTAAATTGCTGGGGACGTGGTAACTAGTTGTTGGAACTGTACCCTCTGGGAAAAAGTAGAAGTTACCGTTGAAGGGAGCGGCCCCTGAACCGTTGGCAGGAAGAATTATGGGAGATTTTTACCCCTCCTTGGGAAACCCGCCCACGCGAAATTTCTCTCTCTTCCCTCCGATGGAAAGTGTTTAAAGGGTGAGAGGATGATCGGGTTAGCGGTATTGTCTCATGTAAACAGGTGACCTAATTTAAGTGTCTTACAGAAGCAATTGAGAAACAAAATTTGTTATATTTGCAACATCCCTCCCATGACTGGTAAACCTCCCCCGTCAGATAGCAGTCACCCAGAGCCAGGATTCATTTTTCGCGCAAGGATGCTGACTAATGCCCTTACCAAACCCTCTGCCCCAACTGAACCTGAGGTTGAAGAAGTTCTGGAAGATGAGCTTGAGCTGGAGGAAGTCCCTCCCCCACGGGCCACAAGGAAAGGCAAGGAGAAAGCTCAAAGTTCGAGGGCTACTCCACAGGCAGCAAAGAAACCCCGAAGTTCCCTAAGACATCCCAGGCCACTGCCCTCTATTGAAGCCTAGAAAATCTCTGCTTTAAACATTGGGGAAAACCACCCGGTCGGGACCTTAGGACAACTCCTTTTCCGTTTGGTATGGTGGCTCCGACTGGATTTAAAGGACCAGTTTCCTTATATCTAAATGGGTTGGTGAGGGGTTGATTTGGATGAGTGGAAATGGGACTAATTTGACTGAAATAAAACTATCTAATTAAACTAAATGCTGATAAAGAAATTCTAACACTAACCCGGGTAATTATATGTGAATACAACTTAAGATTGTTCCAATTTAACAATAACCATGAAAATGTATTATTATTTAAATTGAAATGTGCAGAAACGAATAAAGATAACTCTGTTTAAGAAATTAAATAGAGTTATATTAGCATATTGCATTCATCATTGTATACCATTTATATATGCTTATGAAAGATGACATTTCAATTATACTCAGAAATGATATATAAAAGGAAATGTTATGAAAACCAAATATATATAAATGATAGCAAATTCTTCAAGCGAATATAATATAACAAAGGAAATCAACAGTGAATAGATAGAAATACCTCATTCATCTTGAAGACTATCAAATGAAATCTGATATTCGAATCTGGTAACTCCGATGTAAAATTAAATCCAAAGGTACAGAAATGCAACACTTCAAAGATAATTTCAGCACAAAATCACCAGATGTGATCCTTTATAAAATATAAGAGGGAATGGAGTACAGAAATGTAAGCTCCAAATCCAAAAATATTACAACTTCGGATCCTTCTCTAAATGCATGAGAGGGATTTAAATAAGAAATTACATAACAAAATCCTACTACTACTGCTACAATCTATCAAATTAAAAACAGAACTGCTATCTTAAATGAAACTGATTCATTGCTTTTCTTTTTCTCTTGATGTAGCCAAGTTACAAATCTTCAGCATATCTTGGAGCCTCGGTGGATGACTCATCTCAGAATGCAGCTGTCCAGCGTAGGTGGCATCGGAAAATTCTGGAATTAAACAATTGACAACATTTGAAAGGAATTTAATAGCCATTTGTTGATTGTTTGGCTTAATTAAATGAGTCCACATACTTTCCCAAGATATTGCTTGAAGTTTGTCGATTTGTTGACTTTTATTGATCATTTCTTCTTTCCATCTGTTTTCAATTTCTTTCACTTTAGGCAAACTGCCAGGAACACAGTCTGAAATGAGATTGATTGAATACAAGCTGTCATTGATAAATTGCGTGATATTACTCATCATGCCCCTAGCTCTTGATATTGCTCTCTCAACTTTCATTATCTGATGTTCCCATTCTGTAAACAAGATTTCTTTATGTCTTTCTTCTATCCTAGGAAGATTAGATTCTCTTCCTTTTTCTGTATCCTGCCAAGTAAGAAATTCAGAAATCTTTTCATCAGCGTCATCAATTTCTTGTCTGAGAGTAATAATGTTCTGGATCAAGGATGAGGTAATATCACAAAATGGTTCTGCCTGTGATAGTTTTGCACAAAATTCATTCGATTTTTGAGACAACAGTTTATTAGCTTCAAGAGCTTCTGATTTGAATTCACTTAATTTAGGGAAATATTTGAACCTATCTAAAGCTGTTTGAAATTCCTTTTCTTGTACAATCTTCGCATTCTTCTCATTTTGTAACAAACCTTGTAACTTGGAAATTTCTTCATTCAATTGTTGTTGTTTGCCTAAGACCTGCTCATCAACTTTCTTCTTTTCTTTGGCAAGCTATTCTTCTAACTCTTTGGACCTGAGTTCTTGATCTTGTAGTTGTTGTTGCAATTGAGTAATCTTTTGCTGACTTTCCTTAGCTTGCTCTTCAAGTGAAGCTATATGGAGATCTTTCTGAGTCATCATCTGAGAAACTTCTACAGCTTTATCTATTGTTCCAGCACTATATGCTCCTGCATATTGGGACAATTTAGTGAGATCCTCAGATGGATTCACTTCAGTATTCTTGTAAACAATATTCATAAATTCTTCCTGTGGAGTAGAAAACATGTCCTGATCCATCTTCCTTCTTTTTCTCTGTCTTCTAACAACAGCCTTATGTTTAGGGCTGTAAAATACATCTAAAGGAGGGATCTCCTCGATCTTCAATACAATCTGCCCTGTAGGATGTTCAGGAATGATTTCGACATCCTGCTCTACTTGCTCTTTATCCTTATCTTGTAGTCCCAATTGCTGAGCGAATTTATCATATTGTTTCAATAATTGAGAGGAAACATTAAGATCAGTAGAGTCTACAATCTTCTCAGTATTTTCTTTTCCTCCCGATTGCATGTCTGCTTTCCCTGTATCTGTTTTCTGCTCAATGGTTTTGCTATCCGTTCCTCCTTTTTTATTATGCACATCAGCATCAGTACTTGTGCATTTTTCTGTTGTTTGAGTAGCGAACTGTTGACCAGTATTTTGATCGGATTTACCATCAGTATTTCCTTTCTGAGTATCAAGTTTGCCAACAGTGCCCACCTTTGCAGTATGTACAGTTGGCTGGTTAACAACCGATTGTGTGATGACTTTACCGGCAGATGTTTCTCCTGGAGTTTTGCCAGATGTACCTTCTGTCTCTGACCCTTGTATTGGAATTCTTAGTTGGTCCAGAGGAACACTCAACAATCTTTGACTTCTGAATAACAAAAATTTATTCATTTCCTCCTTCTGGAATTTAGAATTGGCTAAATCATAAATTTGAGGAAAATCATTCAACGAAACAAACAAATCATCAAACTCATCTGGTTCATGCTCAAATCGAGCAATTGAAACTGAAGTAGTAACATTAAAGGCTATCTGTCGCGGATCATACTGTCTCCCTGGAATGGTTGCAAATTTACAACCCTTTATTTTGGCGACTTCCTTTTCAGCATGTTTGAAGTCATTTAAAGTAAACTGACCACAATTGAATGGGAATTGAAACCACATTCTCTTCTTACTGTTGTTTAAAGATCTGGATATTCCTTCAACTGTTAATTGATAGGAAATTTCCTGAGCGAGAAGTTTTTCTGGAACAATAAGAGGAAGAACATGTGGTTCCACAATACTACCAAAAATCCTGATGTATGTAAATTTCTCCTCTCCAAACCAATATCCTATTAAGGATAAGTCGGCTTTAGCTTTATCAGAGAATATAGGAGGGAAGCGATTGAAAATGGTTTGGAAAATAGGGATAAGGAAACCATGTCATATTCTATATACATTATCTTGGAAATAAACTTTCCAAAGAAGTTTATGATATATATGAATTGGGGTAGGGTCTTTGGGAGTCCATTTCCATCCAAACAAGGGAAACTCGGAATTAAAACAAAGAGCATCCAGAATATAGGCACAAAAGAAAAAAGGAGTGGAATTTCCAGCGGTTTTATCTTGTCTGTACTCAAGTATTCTATTAGCCATTCTATCAGAAAGAATAAACAGCCCAATCCATAATGTCGGAATTGACAGCAGCTAGGATTAATGGGACCATTTGGATATAAAACCTAGCTGAATTATCATTGCCAAATAATCTACACATCATGGCAGCGGCATAGAAATACGGAGGTAAGAGGGAATCTACAGAATACATACCGGATGCTTCATTTCTGTGCTTCTCAGGATTTTTCCTCCAATCTTTGATAGGATCAGATTGGACTTTATTATTATCAGCGAACTCTTTGATAAATTCTTTTTTATACACCTTCTACGGATCCGGAAGGTGATACATTGCCTTAATGTCTTCTGCTTTAAACGATCCAAAAGACACTCCAGAAGCTGAAACAAATGTTCTGTCCTGTATCTTCACACTATCGATGACCCATCGAATTACATCATAATAAGGCACGATGCTTGCTCTGGCTGCAATTCGATGCAAAAATGAATTTGCAAGTGTTTTTTCAGTAATCTCAGAGTCGGAATCTGAGCTATCTTCATCTGGAACTGATGCCTTTTCCACTGTGACTTTGGGGTTTTCTTTCTCCAATAGATTATAGACTCCTTCCCACGTCATTCTCCCGAGCCCTTGGCATGATGTATCTGTGACTAATCTCAGTTTTGTGGGCTTCTCTTTTGAAACTGTAGGAGTCTCAACAAACTTGACAGGAACAACAGTCTTGGCTCTTCTCGCTCTCTTTGACATTTCTGCGTTTTCTATTGCTTCCCTTTCTCTATGAATGAAAGGGCTTGGTGTTCCTTGGCTCTGCAAAACAATAAAATTTCAGTCGTGACAAACAAGCAACCTGAACGGAATGTTAATGAACAAATGATTCATTATTTATTGGTTTCGTATAGCGCGTAAATGTTCTTTTTGGGTCACACTCACGTATTAAAAACCAAATCATCAACCAATATTCATTCGATTTGCTATTAAATTCCTACGTACAAATGAAGATTTGGCGCTTGTGAAACATTATAATATTCACTTATTATGAAATTTTCGAATGTAATAAATGACATTTATCAATCGCATCGAAAGTTTTCAAATGGCGCATAAATATCATAATACAGATTTCTTCGATTGGCCGATTGCAATTGAAAACTTTTCCGATTTCCGATTCAATGGTTATGTATTGCGATCGGGAAGTTTCAATCGAAAAGAATTGTTAATAGATTTCTCCGATTTCCGATGGTGGGGTCCACCATATAAAATTTTTCTCAAACAAATGTTTGTTTTCTTTTGAAAAGCGTTTATTGTAATAACATGCGTCCCATCGGGAAATTTTAATTTGACCACAAAGAGCTTATTGAAGAGTATCCCGATCATGCGATTGCGACTGGTTGCATCGCATCGGAAGTATATGAATGAATAACTTAAACTCTTTGTGATTGAAGTTTTGCGATCAAACTAATCGCATTGGAGGATTTGGGTTTGTATGTCAAATTTCCTCTAAGTGTTTTCTCCGATCTCCGATTGTGATTATTATTTATTGGATTTTTAAACTTGATTTGTTTTTATGATAAGGTCTTCTATATTTGATCGGATCAGAAGTTTTGAATGTTGTATTTGGTTTTCATATAAATAAAGATGAGTTTTTTCAAAACAATGAATTTTATTTCTAAGTCTTTTATTTCTATAAAAAGAAAAAGGGACCCTATTTCTAAATGAATTTTATTCTAAAATTAAGAAAAAGGGAGGGTTGTTGTATAGTACAACAATTGGCGATTCACTGAAAGAACCAGTTATCTCTGAAAAAATAAAATAAATACTATATTTTTAGTAAGTAAAGGTTTTTTAAAGATAATGAAAACTATCCTAGGATAACCAAAAATAAAATCTAACTTGGAAAAAGGATAAAAATTATTTACAATTTCTTTCTAGTTTCTTGAGAATAAAAACATTTTTGGGTTATCTCAAGCTTTGATTGGTATTAATAATGAAGTAAGTGAATTTCTCCAAGTTTGGTTTTATAATATACTCTATTGTCATAGGTATTGCCTCTGTTGCCCGCAAACGTTCATAGTTTCGACAGGGTTACCTTTTAACTATTAACTATTCATTGTCCCAGTCAACTAAGATTATGACTTTTTAAAAGATAAATTCATAAGACATATTATCTCATGTTTTTTGTCTTTTATTTATTTTTTTATTTTTAAAGAGCCATTGTTCTGGTTTGGTAGCCAGTTAGTAACAATTCCATTCAATAGTTATAATTAAACTGAACAAGCTAGCTCATGAGGAGACCCCTTGTCTTATATTTATAAGCCATTACCCTGTTTTGATGTGCAGTATTGGTAATGTCAGTTTCATTACTTCTTATGAATATGGTAAGTCGGCTCATGATGAGACCTCTTATCTCTTAAAAATTTTAACATAATTTCTTAGAATTACATTCTAAAAAATCACAACCTAAATGAATGGGGTGAACTAGTTTTATCCTTAAGTATCAATGGATGACAATTTTTCAGAGTTTTTTGAGTACCAAGACTTGAATAATCTTTACTTTAATAGATAACCTCTCTCTCCTTAATAAACTTATAATGATTTACATTTCCCTCAAGTTTTTCAAAAGATCATGCAAATAATTGGTATAATCTTTCGAAGTTTAACATCTTATTTAAAACTATCAAAAGACTATGATCATTTCTTTAAAAATTCTTATTTACACAAAATAAATATTTATAATATTCTTCCTAAGAATTTTTCTAACAAGTAAACAGTCAATTAGAGACTTATTAACAACCTTTATTTGCAAAAACAATTAAAAACTTTGCAGAAGGGAATATGTACAGTTTAAGAAGGGGTTACCTCCTTATGAAAAGAATTTCTTCAAGATAAGCCCATTTACAGGAAGAGATTCTCTCTTACCTGTTAGATCTTGGAGTATGAATGTATTTGAGCCTATCTTTCAATGATATGAAATGGTCCAAGCCACATTTTCTGAAACTTGGTATGCTTACCTTTTTCTTCATGTGCTTTATCCCATTTCAGAACAAGATCACCAATTGACAAAAATTTTGAGCCGGTAGAACTTGCATCAAAAGAAGATTTTACAAGCTGTTGATGTTTTTCATGAACAATTTTAGCTTTATCTCTATCTTCTTCTAGTTTAAGCATTTGATCATACCTCAATTGAATGGATGAAGAAGGATTTTCTTCAATAAATTGCACTAGGGCTAATGATGAAAGAGTTAAATTTGATGGTATCACAACTTCTTTTCCATAAACTAAATTAAACGGTGAAGTTCCTATTGAAGCTTTTTCAGTGATACGATCAGCCCATAATGCAAAGATTAAAGATTTGTGCCAATTCTTTTGATTTTGATCAATAGTCCTTTTAATGATTTTGATGAGATTTTTGTTAGTGGATTCAGCTAAACCATTACCTTGTGGGTAATAATTTGCTGAATATTTCAGTTTAAAACCTCTTTTGACTGCAAATTCTATTAAAATATTTCCGGAAAAATAAGATGCATTATCAAAGACAAGAGCTTGAGGTACACCAAACCTGGTTATGATGAATTGATCAATGAAATCAATAATTGCATCAGAATTGGCTACCTTCAAAGGGATTCCCTCTACCCATTTTGTAAAGTAATCAGTTGCAGTAAGAATGTACTTGTGCTGTTTGGAAGAATGAGGTACTATCTCACCAAAAATGTCAAGCCCCCATTGTTCAAATGGTTGTTCAATACTCACTGGTTGCAAAGGAAAAGCTGGTTTCCTTTGTCTTCCACTTGCAGTTTGGAAAATTATGCACTTCCTTACATAGTCATGTGTATCTTTAAAAAGGGTAGGCCAGTAATAGCCAGCACGAATTATTTTGTGAGCTTTGGTATCACCTCCAAAATGACCTCCTGCTGGTCCATCATGCAACTCCTGCAAAACCTTTTCAGCTTCAGTCTTTTCAAGACATCTTAATAAAATTGAATCATAATTTTTCCTAAATAACACATTATCAATGATCTCATATTTAATAGCCTTTAACCTTAAAGCACATTTTCTCTTATAGCTGAGATTAGAAGGACCATACCCATTTTTCAAGTAATAGATGAGATTAGCATACTGAGATTCAGAATCTGTAATACTTATCTGACTTACTTGAATATCTTGATTTGAATCTTGATTTTCTGGTATGTTATGAGCTCCTGCTAATAATCTGAAAAAACCTTGTCCTCTAACAATCTTAGTTGGTTTAATATCAACATCATATTCTTGCAAAGCTGTTACCCAGTTAGCTCGTTTTTCTCCTACTTCTCTCTGAATTAATAATTGCCTCACTGCAGATAATGGGACAATAATTTTTGTATGAGTTTTCAAGATAAAAGGTCTGAAATGCTTGATGGATTTAAACACAGCAAAGGCTTGTTTCTCAACATCGGAATAATTCAGTTCACCTCCTTGTAGATTTGAGCTAAAGAAAGAAATTGGTGCTTCAATTTTCTGATCATTGAGCTGTGTTAAAACAACTGCATAGGATGTTTCGGTAGCTAAGGTATACAAAATAAAATCTTTAGAAAAATTCGGGGTACTCAATGCTGGTGCATTAATGATTGCTTGTTTGATTGCCTCAAAGGCTTCTTTCTCTTTATGCCCCCATTTGAATACTGAATTCTTCTTGATCATATTTTGCATAGGTAAAACAATTAAAGAAAAATCAGGAATGAATCTTTTTACAAAATTGATCTGTCCAAGAAATGATTGCATGGATTTTTGTTATGAGGTAAAGAAATATCAGAGATCTCTTTAACTCTGTCTGGATCAATGTATATACCATCTTTTGACACAACAAATCCTAAAAGTTTTCCTTCATCCAAAGCAAAGAAAGATTTTTTTGGATTTAAGGAAATACCAAACCTTCTACATCTTTCAAATATTTGCTTTAGATCATGTAGATGATTGGTTCTCTTTTTTGAAAATACTGTTATGTCATCAAGATAAACAACAACTGATTTATTGATCAGACCTTTAAACGCTATGTCCATGGCTCTTTGGAAAGTTTCTCCTGCATTTATTAGACCAAAAGGAATTTTTTGATAAGCATAAGTTCCCCATTTTGTTCTGAAAGTTGTTTTCAATCTGTCATCTGGATGAACTAAGACTTGATTATAGCCTGAAAATCCATCAAGAAAGGACATAAGTTCAGAACCAGCTACCTTTTGAAGTATTTGTTCCATGGTTGGCAATGGGAAATTATCTTTTAAACATGCCTTGTTTAAATTTCTGAAATCAATACAGATTCTTATATCACCATTCTTCTTCCTTACAGGTACCATATTGGAAACCCAATTGGAGTGCCTGACAGGAAAAATGATTTTGGCTTTTAAAATTTTATTAAGTTCTGATTTGATTTGTCCTTCAAGATTTGGATGAACCTTCCTTAGCTTTTGTTGAACAGGTTTAATATCAGGAAGCATTGGAATTGTATGTTGAATAACCGAGGTATAATATGTTTTTAAATCATCATAATTCCAAGCAAAAACATTTTTATATTTGTTCAAGAGTTTAATGAAAGCATTCCTTTCCTATGATGTTAAATTGAGTCCTAAATTAACGTTTTGAAGTTTGGAATCAGAACCAAGATTTACTAATTCAAACTTCAAAGTGGAACTTTGAAGCTTGGTATTAGTGACTTTCTTGAATCTGTCCTTAATATCATATAAGTCCTCCAATTTAACAACAGATTTTGGAATGGGATTTTTATTTTTGAAGCAATTTGTAAATCATGATCATCTTCATCAATAATTTGCTCATCATATGATTTCTCTGAAGTCATGAAATTTAAAATATCTTGATCATGATAGAAAACTCTCCAATTTGTGACATTGTCTGGGACAGATGGACGAAAAATTAATTCTACAGAAAACCTATCAGGACTGCAGTTTTCAGCAGGTAGGATTTTAGATGCAACATTAGCTAACAAGTCAGCTGATGTATTCTGATTCCTAGGAATAGGAGAAATATTGAATGCTAAAAAATGAGTGGTGAGATCTTGTACTAGGGTTTGATAGTATTTAAGATGTCCTGAAAGACAATGAATAGTATTCCTAACTTGTTTTATGACAATTTCGGAATCACCAAAGACTTTCAAGTATTTAACATCTAACCCTATAGCTTTATAAAGTCCTTGAACAAAGGCTTCATATTCTGCAGTATTGTTAGTACACTCAAATTCTAGCCTACATGACAACATAGTTTTCTCTCCATGTGGATCGATTAAAATGCATCTTGCTCCAGCTCCATCACTAGACTTTGATCCATCAAAATATAACGACCAAAACAAAGATTTATCTATTGACTTATCTACAATTTCATCAGAATTATTTACAATTCTGGAAGAATCAGATTGTGAAAATTTTTCTACTTGAGAAACAAAAGTGTTTACAGAAAAAGGTGATCGGGGTGCTTTGAAGTTTCCAATAAATGATTCAGCAGAATAACCTCCAAGAATCTTGTTGTTGAATGACACAGGTTCGTTAGGTTGTTCAAATTCAGTGACAGTGTGTGTCATATGATTTTCTCGTTCGATTTTGATTTGATTTGGTTTCCCTTTGTAGGGAAGCCACATATGTGAATAATTAGTCGATATATAACCATTAAGTTTCGCAGACCAGTCCCTGCTTAAAATTAATCCATAGAATTCAGGAATATCAGCAATCAAAATATCAATTCTTTGGACAATTCTAGGATCGGAAGCTAATCTGATAGTAACTGAATTGATTTCTCTTACAACTTGAACTTTAGAGCGATCCAATTGAAAAATGTGAACTGCCGATTTCTGTGGTTCAATATTCAATTTGGCACAAACAGAAGTAGGCATTTTATTGGAGGAAGCTCCAGAATCAATCAAACAACTATGCAAATTCTTATTGTACATTTCATAAGTCAGAAGAAAAGGAGGAGTTTGAGAATTTGACTTTTCTCCAATGAGCACGGTATCAGTAGCATCTACCTTATCTGGTGGCTTACCAGCTCCCCTAGCTGCTTTTGCAACTACACCACTTGGTAAAGGAGCAATTGGTGTAGCGTTTAATTCTTTCAATAGCAATTTCTGCTGGTGTTTTAGTTTGCTGAGTTCATGTAAGGAAATATTGGCTTTGATATTTTTCATGTCTTCAACAATGTTGTACTCCATAGGATCTGACACTACTAAAGTCTTTGTTGTCGATGTGGGAGGATTAGAAGAAGATGGCTGATTTTGAGTAGGTAATGGAGAAGCTTTTTTGCAGGAGATTTATCTTTGGTACTTGGAGTTGTGATTTTCTTTTTAGGAGCTGTTTGTATAGGCTCTGCTGTAGATTTACTCCTAGTCCTTACAGGAATAGCTTCTTGTTCTACCTCACTATCAGAATTAGGGAGAATGAAATCTCACATTCCATGTAATTCAGCGATTTCTTCATTCTCATCTTCCTCATCCGATATTAAAGATGTATCTTTTTCTTCTTCTTCTTCTTCTAATTCTGCATTAGAGATTGCATTAGGAGGTTTAGATTCAACTTGGTTTCTTCTGAAATTCCGGAATGGTTTTTTAGTAGAAGTTTCAGCTACTAGTTTTTTAATTTCAACCATTTCATTTGACATGGTTTTAAGAACTTTTTGTAAACCTTCCATGTCATATGGATCTTTGGCCCTTTTCGTTGAATCATCTTTGAAGCTGACTTTCTTCGATTTCCTTTCCTCCATAGCATTTTTCTTTTCTAGAGAAATAATTCGTTTTTCTACTGCAATAGCCTCTTTCATATTCTCGGCTAATGTAGGTTTTGCAGCTCTATCTACAAAAATTGCTATGTTTGAGGGTAAGGCAGTTATATACCATTCACTTCTCACTTGTTCATTGGGCTGTGAATCTGTGTGGATTTTGTTCAAGAGTTTGTTGAATCTAGCGTTGAAATCTTTAATGGGCTCTTTGGGTTCTATCTTCAAATTTGAGAGGTCATTGAGTAAAGTAGCTATCGATCGGTCATCTCCAAATTTGGTTAAGAAATGATTTGCAAAAATGGCCCAATTTGTTATGGATCCCGAAGGTAATGAAAAGTACCATGATCCTGCTGCTCCTTGAAGAGTATAAGGGAATAGTCTGACTACAACATCTTCATGTGTGACTCCGTTCAAATTTACAACCAGCATAAAGTTATTAATGTGTTCTTCAGCTTGGATGTTAAGATCTGGACTAAATTTCGGAAGACATTTTCCAGGATTGTCTGGTAAATCATGTAAAGGTGCAGCCATGTTGACTGCCCCTGGAGTAGCCCATGGTCTATCCATTATCGGAACGACTATTGGAGGAGTAGTAGAAACTGGTGGTGTTTGGATAGAAGTTGTTGGAATAGATGATGTTGAGATTGATGATGATTGAGAGGAAGATGATTGCAGAGATGATGATTGAAGAAATGATGTGGAAACAAATGTACTTTGTTGAGTTCTGAGTTCGGAAATAGGTGGTTGAATATGAGATGATGAACTTGTATCACTTTCTGATTCCGATTGAATTCTTTTTGTCTTGCCCTTACTAGGTAAAGGAAATTCTTTAGGAGGAATACCAAGTTTTTCACTTTGCAGCCTAGTAAGAGGTTTCGAAGGAATAAATTTTGAGCTTACACTACCTTCAGATATTTCAGATTCTTCAAGAGATAATGAGAATCCTTTCAATTTATGAATTAAATCTTGAACTTC